>WOGO01004765.1:0-12983 GCA_015342085.1 Leptinotarsa defecta | reverse complement strand
CACATACATATATAACAAATAAGGGCAATAATAAACGTATGATAACACTTCCTATACAGTAATACAAACCTCCACAAGTTCATGAATAGTGAGTCTGTTTGAATCAATCAAACATTTTTTCAGTTTCTTCTTGAATCCTCTATAAGAACGAGTTTCTTTTATTTAGGCAGAAAAAAAATTGAAAAATTTTGGCACCAAGTACGAAAAGAATCGCTGTCCTATAGATTTTGAAGCTAGTGGTGTGAAATAATTGGCCTTTTTTCTCGATTACCTGATTACCTGACAAGGCATAAAAACGCTTTACGAAGCCTAAAAGGTAGTCATCGGACAGCAAGCCATGATGGTTAAACCTCTGGAGAAGCTAGCCACTCGCGCCAGCGAAACGTCAGGATTCAAAAAATCCACGGCTTTCAAACTCTAAAAGCAATAACACTGACTACCGGTTAGTAGTTAGGGCACTAGCATATAAAAACACCAACAGTAGTAAAATTTAGTCGTAATGATCTCCTTAGGATGCTAACTTGATTAGCACCAGGAAGACGATTTAACGCCATTTTTCCTTCAATGGCGAGGTCATTCCATTTGGAACGAACGTGAAATATCTTGGCATTTTCCTTGATAAAAAACTCACCTGGAACGCTCACTTGGAAGAAGTTTTACACAAAGCCAGACTGTAATGATTGTCAGGCCAATGACCACTTATGTAGCAATTGCCTGGTGGCCGAAGGCTTTACAGAAAACGGCTCGGGCGAAGCTCTCTGACAGGCTTGTCTGGCCATCAGTGCCATCAGTACCACACCAACAGCGGCCATGGAGATCCTTCTAGATCTACCTCCTCTCCACATTTTTCTGGAGAGAGAGGCTAGATGGACTGCATATAGACTTGTGCACATTGCCAATTGCACAAATTAATTTAAGGCAGGAGCAACAGACTGTTGGTTGACACTGGAAGTTACAGCATTCTGAAAATGACCTCTGACTTTATACCTCCACCTGTCAACTACGAACTGCCTTATAAAGTACTGTTTCTGAGTAGAGAGGACTGGATCCTCCGGGAGAAGGAAATATTAACAGCAGATAGTTGTTGGTTCACAGATGGATCAAAAATACCTTCAGGTTCTGGTGCAGGTGTTTTCAGTCGCAGACCCAGGACAGAGATATCAACCTGCCTAGGGACCTATGCGACTTCATTTCAAGCGGAAATTTACGCTATTGAATTGGATGTGGAGAGATTGAAAGAATCCAACCTCGTACACAAGTCAATAAAAATATTCTCGGACAGTCAAGCGGCATTGGAAGATCTTAGCTCTGAGCAACTTCTAAATTGGTTGCAAATTGCCAAAAACGACTCTTCTACGAAGGCTTAACAGATCGTCTCTGGTCTAGACTCCTGGCCATACTGGACTGGAAAGCAATAAGGCTGCTGACTTCCTTGCAAAGGAGGGTGCTGCAAGCAGCTTCATCGGACCATCGGCCTGTCATTGGCACACTCCAAGGCGTTTATTCACCTCTCGAAGCTTGATACCAAACAGTTGTTGGGTTACAGTAGGGATGAACTACGATGTCCAACAGATACTCGGACTATCGGAAGAAAGTGTGTCGCCTCTGTTTTGAAAATGATTACTCACAATATCACAAGACTAAAGTCAAAAACTTTCGCATATTTTATGTTCTTATACTCCTTTTTTGAGCACCCATTGACTGGACCTTACAGTTTTGAGGCTGGTCTTTTTAAATATACTTACATTCCGTGTTCACTGACATCCCGAGTTTTCTGTGGAACGATTTTGTCAAGATTCTGCCTGCTACGAACGGATCTTTTCAAAGTATTCATCAGGACTTCCACCTCGGGAGTCCAAAGCTCGTTACTTTGGCTCATCTCGATCCCTTGTGAGAGCATGTTACGGAAATCCTCTCGTACATAAAGCTTGTCCCTGAAGGTGAATGCGGGTAGAAACCGGTCATCGTCTTCTTTGAGGACAGGCGGAAGTTCCTTGAAACAATTGTGGTAGTCTTTGATTTCCAGGTCTGCAGTTTCCTCCTTGTCAGTATTTGTAGGGGTTTTCCAAGATACAAATCTTTCACACGGTTCCAAAGTGGGCACGTCTGCTTTCAAGATGGCGTCAGTTAGCTCAAACACTAGCATCTTTTCGATGGATAACAAGAACTCGGCTTGGGTTGGCGCTGATCTTAGGGCGAAGTTGATGAACTTCTGGAACTGCTTGATCACCCGTAGAATGCAAGTTTCTCTCAGTTGAACTTCTTTGATGTGTTTCTTCACTTGCTCCTTCAGTTCCAGTAGCTCAATATCCTTTTGAGATATAACACTACCCAGTTCACTGATTTTGGTATTGTATAGTTCTTCTATTTCCGTTTTTTCCTTGCAGCACTTTCTTCTTTCCATGCACAGTATGTACATCATGTTGGCGATGTTTTTGCATTCCAGTACATGTCTCAGTTGTTTCACGTTTGTGCTGTAGATTGACTGTTGTTGCGAGAGGTCGAATTGACGCTTTATTTCACTTTTCCTGAAATCACAGAACGTATGAGAGACAACATGTTTTACGATGAAAGAGTACAGGGCCTGAAATTGTCAGTTTTCTCAAGGACAAAACACAAGCGAACACCCCATTTTATTCCCCGTACCTTGGATCGACTATTTTTCCTCCAATGACCACAATAACTAGTTTTATGCTATTATAATTTTTTAAATTGTTTGGTTTTTTTCCAAAGTGTTTGCCCCAATTGATTGGAAAAAGAGGATAAACAGAATGATTATACTTTCTGGAGAGATTTTCGAAATCCAAAGTAATAATCAAACAGTACAATTTTGTTGATGATTTCAGCAGAATTGTAAGTATGTGAATGCAGATGATATCTCATACCTCAATTCTATTTTAAAATGTTCCATCATAACTCTCTCCTGTCTGGAAAGTTCCCGCAAAAACTGTTCCGTCATTTTTCTAACGGTTGTCGTCACTTCCATATTAAGTTTACCCTCCCATTTTTCCTTCAAGGTCTGCTCCTGTCTCCCAGCCGAAGATTCGTATTCTCTCCTCAATTTTGACTCTAACGCTTGCAACTCATCAACGAGGTGAATTTCGAACTCCTGTGTTATTCGTTCTATCTCTCTTTGGCAGGCCGCTCGTTCTCTAGCTTCGACGTCTTTTATTTCCGCTATGATGCTATCGTGAAAAGAGTCGAGGAGTCTTTTCTCCTGATTAGCCAGTGCAGTATTTTTGTCCATTGTCATCTCGTTGAGGAATTTTTTCTCGATTCCAGTGCCGATATCTTTAAAGGAATTCAGGTTTATCATAGTGAGTTATTGGAAAGAAAAGATGGAAGAAAGGAAAAACAAAATTTATTGCCCAACAGATTGATCCATTTACAGGACAATATATAATATAATAATGCAGTACCATAAAGGCTACTTAAACTAAATATATAACAAAAGATTGACATTGATAAGGATTTGACAAATTAAGAAATAAATTCACATAGGTATATGATCGAATAAGGAAGAAATATGACATATTAATTAATTATTATTTGTAAGTAACATTAAATGAAGACAGTAAGCTAGATGATGGTTTGTTTAATTTTGGATAATATGGTCTTCAGTGGATCGAAAATTAATATCGCATTGACTGCAGTGGGTATTATAATTTTCACACATCAAATTTATAGGAGACACTTTTCCAAGGTTGGATCTAGTAAAAGGTATATAGAAAGTGATATGTCTACTTGTAGTAGCTTGAGGTACGTTGAAGTTAATTTGTTCTAGTGACGAGGATGCATCAATGGAACAATGCAAACGTTTGTATAACATAACAATACTTGATGAAACTCTACGTTGCTCCAAGGAGAGCAGACAAAATCTTTGAAGTAGTGAGGAGTGGTCAGTTCCTCTAGCAGGATACACGCTATCAGTTCTAAATGCAAGAAACTTCAGAAAACGCTTTTGCACATTTCCAAGGTTTCCTTATGTACAGGATACCAAATCAAAGTAGCATACTCTAACTTGGAGCGAACGTGAGATTTATAAAGTATGGTTAAGGCGGTAATATTGGTGAATGATTTACAGTCGTTGCGCATAACAAAGCCAACATTTTTCTAGCCGATGCCGCAACAGTATTGGTGTGGCCAACAAATGTCAAGCTGCTCTTGAACGTCACCCCTAGATCTTTGACAGCTTCTTCCCGAAGGAGTATTTCATCGTCGATAGTATAAAAATACTCAATAATATTGGCATTACGTGACAAAGAGCACACTTTGCACTTTTTAACATTCATTGCCAATTTATTCATTTGACACCAGTTATCTATCAGGTCTAATTGAGACTGGAGATAAGAGAGCTCCCTAAACTTGTGATAGGTGAGAAGATCTTCTAGTTGTCTGCAAAATGTAAGTTGCCAAACAAAAGCTCGAAGGTGAGATCATTTATGAAGATGAGGAAAAGCAGGGGTTCCCAGATTCGAGCCTTGTGGCACACCGGATGGTGATAAGTATCGTGCAGACGCAAATCCATTATAAAAAACAACATTGGTTCTCTGATCCAAATAAGAGCGGAGAAGTTGAGTTAGTGAGAGATTTGAACCCATTTGAGCTATTTTCTCTAGTAAGATGGAGTGATCAATTGCATTTTTCAATGCAGACCTCGGGACGTGAGTTCTGAAACAGTTCTATACACGGCCAAGTACCTATTACTGACAGCTCTAAGCTTTAGGGTGTTACTTTCTATAACTTTAGACTTTTTTGATTGATGACCTATTCAATTTGTGGAAATTCATATTAATTATAGGATAGAGAAAATACATTTTGTCTAATTTCCTAAATTGGTATGTTCTTATATTGAAATTGATATATGTCCACATATTTTGTTTGAGTGAATTTTCTTCAAGTTCATTATTACTAGTTTTTAGATGGGATACCTGGCTTCGCTTAAGAAGTTCAGAAGAGATCCTGTAGTCACCAGAATAAAATGATTAACTTCAAATTATAAGACTGTTCTAGAACTGTATAGTGGGCAAGTTTTGCAAACCTTACATCTTGATAACCACGTCCTTTCGGATGGAAAAGAGCCGCTTCTTCATAGACAAGCTGAAATGACACTACCACCTGGGCTAAAAAGTCTCGGGACAAACACATAGATGGCGCTGGTCTTATTGCGTTCATAGCTTTTTCAGTTAGTACTAACCTTTAAAATAAACTGTTGAAATGTTATGACATTCTGTTCATGAGCTTGTGAGTTATTGTGCTAAGAATGACACTACTTTTGTTATTTTCAAAACAATGGATCAAAAACGATTTTGTGATTTAATTTTACATGCTTCTTGCAGGTTTGCTGATTTCAAATGTGTCGTGGAGACACCGATGATGCAGAACCCAGTGGACGTCCAAATTAGGCAGTAACACCAGAAATCAAAAAATCCACAAAATAGTTTTGAATTATCCAAAAGTGAAGTTGGGGAGTTAGCTGACATTGTAAAGATATCAAAAAAAAGTGTTGCCTTTATATTGCATGAGCATTTGACTATGAGAAAGCTCTGTTCGAAATAGGTGTCGCGCGAGCTCACTGATGACCAAAAACAAGAACGTTTTGATGATTCTGAGCAGTGTTAGGCCATGTTTGAACATAACAAACCGGATTTTTTGTGTCGAAGAGCCACTGGGCTTCGAATTGCTTTCGCATCCACCGTACTCTCCAGATCTGATCTCCAGCGACTTTTCCCTGTTATTGCTGAAACTGAAGACTACTTTGAAGCAAAAGATAAATCGTTCAACAAAGGTGGTATTGAAATGTCAGAGTGGGCTGGAATGGTTGTGTGTGGATATTACGTTGATGAATACAGCAATTGTGAACAAATAAATGCGTTTTCTTTCTTGTGCCTGAGACTTTTCAGTCCATGTGTCATGAATGATGAATGCTAACAATGATTCTCTATAATGCTCAAATTCCTAACGTTTTGAATCTTTCTGTATTGTATTTTCGAATAGTTTTGATGTCGGGTTCTTGAAAAGATTAAAATATAACATTCACGAGATTTTTGGAATGAAAGAGTACGTAAACAAAACTTTTAGGTGAAATATAGTGTATATTACTAAGTATTCCTTCATGGGTGAGAGCCTGGATATGTTTTCGAGTATGAGGTGGCGTCAAAGCTATTTTTCCAATTAACAAATTGCTCGGGGAAACCCACAAGTCACCTAGCGCCCCTTTCAGCGGAGGTTCTAATCCAAAGGCAACTTTCAGAGCAGGGTCGCATTCATCGAAAACTATTTTCGCGAGAGGTTCGCCCAATGTTCCATTGGCTTCTGATAATCTGGGAATTTCTAGATTCTTCATCAAATCTTTGCGATGATTAATATAATCGCTCTTTTCCAAATGAATTTTGATATCTGCAACAGAATCATTTCAACACTTTGCCTATTTTTTAATTTGTTCTCAGTACCCATTTTGATATTTGATTATAAGTAATCACATGATTTGAATTTTGATTCGAAAATGGAGGCACCTGAATTTGCGGTAAATTTATTGACACTGACATTTTTCTCGAGTGACATGTGTCAGAAAGAAAATAAGGTAATGACTTTTTGACAGCTTCGTCACGAAGAAATGTCTCAAATGTTGATTTGTTGCCAACGTGTACTATGCAATAACAGCGCCTTGATGCCAACGTATATTATGCAATAACGTCGATTTGTTGCCAACGTATATTATGCAATAACGGCGCTTTCTTGCCAACGTCTTATGCAATAACGGCGCCTTGCTGCCAACGTATATTATGCAATAACGGCGCTTTATTGCCAACGTCTACTATGCAATAACGGCGCCTTGCTGCCAACGTATATTATGCAATAACGGCGCTTTGTTGCCAACGTCTACTATGCAATAACGGCGCTCTGATTTGTACATTTTCTCCATTGTTTTTTATGGAATTGAATTATCAGCTTCTTTTAATTGTTCCTAATAGGGATATGCTGATTATTATTTTTCAAGTTAAACTAATACGTTGAAAATCATGTTTCTTACTTTCATTTAAAATTTCGATTCAAAACGGCAATACGGTAATAAATCATGATACACATATTTCATCAACTACATTTCTGAATAATTTTATGTATACATTTGTTATTTGTAAGTCATATTGACTTACCTTGGCACAAGTTTCACTTCTCAAGGTTGTTATCAGTTTATTTAGACGTTTGTTTATTATATCCGATGTATATATTATAAAATGGCATGAATTAACTTATTATATTATATTCGGACTTCCTCAGAAAAGTACTTAAAAAAAAAATAGGGTATTTAACGAGCGGATTAGAATTTGTGTCAAAATTAACGTCAAAAAGTTGACCAGTTCAATCGTCCTTATTCTTGCTTGAGACTCTAGGAGAGTATGACCGTGGATTGTTAGTTTTCCATGTAAGTAAAATTATATATCAAATGAAAAGAGAAGAAATACATCGACAAAGAAAAAACAAAGCTGGCGCTAAATGCCAGAAGGGCACTAAGCCACATCTTCAATTATAATAGTGGATCTCCACGTGCAGAACATCAAATGAAAGGAAAAGAAATGCAGAATTCATCGACAAAGAAAAAACAAAAACAATGCTAAGGGGGCACTAAGTTGTATCTTTGCTAATGGTAGTTCCATCATCACATTTAGCACATCAAATAAAAGTGAAAAGAAATTCTCTCATGTATTACATTGTTCTTGTGAATATATGTCTATTCAATTCCATAACGAATATCTGGAGTATAAGCTCAATAGGAATTAGAGATTTCTATGTAATTCAATGTCTTTATGTCTGATAGTAGTTGTATCAGATGGACTTTTTTCCATTTTGTTTCCGAAGAAACTTCTGAGCATGGATTCATACATCTTTGTTCAGAATATCTCCTTTTCCATTTAAAAATATAACAACTTATTGGGTAACAGACACTTTGATAATGTTTATAGAAAACAACAAAGCACAAAATCCAGCAAAATTTTAGCTTGTATTTTTTTTATTCTTTTAATAAACATCATTATGAATGAAATATGCCACAATTTGAATTGAAAATGTAACTTATTTTTAGGAATGCGATTTATGGTTTTGGTTTATCATAAATGGTTAGTAGACTTCCATGTTGTTGCCACATTTCAATGGATTTATTTACGATAATATCTGCAGTTTCTTCTGGAATCTGAAATTGGAACATATTATTTCATTTTTTCTAATTCCAAAGTAATACATACATTTTTGATATACTGTAAAACACCAGCAAAATTGTTGCACTTTAAAATTCGAAGTTTCATATTAATCAGTAAGGTTACAACCACATACACCAGTATTTTGTAAGATCCTCCGCATAATTTGTCCCAAATTCTGTGGATAACAAAAATGAACTAAACGTGTTAATTGATTATAATATTCAATCTTACTTTGCTAGGGCGTTATCATTCAAAATACCAGCAAAACAACAGTCAAACCACTTTGCCAATGGTAAATTGTCTAAAATACCCTCTTTCAGCAGATGTTTGTAATAAGTTGAATCTTCCTTCTCTAATAAACTATAAGATCTCTCTATGAGTTTGGGTATTTCAGATTCAAATTTGCAAACATTATCGTAAAAGTTTTTCGATAGCCAGTAAACGTCGCTATCATCATCCACAAATTGCATGAATGATTGCGCGATAGGAATGAAACCCTTTTCACTAACTAAACTCTTGTCGAGGGAGAAATTTCCTGCTTGTAACATCCACATAGCAAAAAATATTTGCGGCTTTGGCGTGTTTGCATCAATGATTCTCATTACATTTAGAGCTCTGTACAAATCTTGATATTCTTGTTTTCTTTGATCCATTATAAAAGTGTGACAGTCTATATGAACAGGAACAACACCTGTAATAAAAATATTGAAAAATTGTGAGTTCAACCCAAATTACGTAGAAAAATGAAAGTTTGACTATCGCTGCCCAATATGAAGTTATATAAATTATTTTTTTGTCATCTAAGAAATGTACAAAATGAATAATTTCTGTAGGATTTGTACTGAATATAAAAAAGATCTACTAAAAGTGTTGTATTACCAATCAAATCTTGTCCTTCCCTGCTGATTTATTATTACTAATTGATGAGAATTTGTGTCTGCAGCAGACACATAACAGCATACACATAGGAAACAATTTTAATGTGTTTGTCATGTGCATTTTTGTGTAATTCAAGTCTATATAGGTACCTCATTTGGTATTTTATAAGATACAAGTCATGAATTTTAATTTACTTTGGTAACAATTTGACTTGTTACAAATATACCAATGGTATGTGAGTGGTGACAAAATATCGATCTATCTGTTAGCTTTGAATTGATTATTAATTACTATTATAACCTATTACAGTGGATTCATGCACCCAGTCTTAGGTGAAGAGAAATCGTTAGCAGGTGGATAATTTACGATGGTCATTCATACTCTGTACGAGTTGAGTTTGCAGTAGTAATAAACGAAAAAATTGAATTCTCATGGCTTAAAACTTACAACTAAGACTGGAACATGAATCCTTTTATATTCTAAATTGAAAATTAGTTCAGTCCTACCTAAAAGTAATTTCCACACCAAGCTTCTATATGTGGCCGGTAAAGAGAACCTCAAACAGAACTGTTTTAGCTTGCCACGGTCTAGAGGTTTCTCTTTCAGTAGAATTTCGAGGGACTTTTTCTCCTCAACACTTCTGAATCCGACTTTTTCATAATAAGCAGATCGGAAATTCCTTTCATCTGTAGCCATATTTATTTCTATTATAAAAAAACTAACCTAAAATTACTTATGGTTTATTCAATGCCCTGATTCTAATACACATGAACCATCCCATAAATGAATGTCCAGCATAAAATATAAGTGAAGAAGTGACCAAATATTCCGTTCAAAAGTAAAGACTTTCTAGAAATGAAAAACTTTTTCCAAGTATCAATACCAGCTTTGCATAGTAACATGAACCAAAAACTTGTCACTGCAAAAATAAAGAACAGTGCTCCATAGAGACTCGTAAGACCCAAAACACCTGAAAAATTACTGTAGTTATTTCAGAATGCATAAAAAAGATAATGATATTTACCAGCAGTACAACCAGATACAGCAGCTACAGAAGTTCTGCAATATTCTACGATTGATAAATTATTTCGAATAGCTGATTCGCTATAGGCAATAGACGGTTCAGATTTAATTTTATTGGTCATAATTGTTTAGCTGTGATCTAATAATTGAAATTTGAACTATTAAAAAATTACTTTGTAATTATTAAATATCACTTTCCTCTATCCATCCCTTCTCCCCTCTACAGTTTATGTATGATTATGATGATGTCACGATTTCATCTGTCAAAATCATAACCTCAATTTAGAAAACTGTTTCCTTTCTGGTTTTTAAACGGACTCCGATCTCGATAGGGAAGAATTCCTACCGATGATGGTGATACTCAACGGCTGATTGGAATAACTTAATGTTTTTTTGGGTTTTGAGATATTCAGTGGTGAATTCGTGAGAGTAATTTCTTATAATGTGTCTATTATAGACATGAGAAACTAATGAATAGATAAAATGAATTACTTTCACTCATGGGAAGCACACGAAACTATAACAATATTTGAAAACAGCTGACGGGTCTTTATTTTTGTTTTACCATCTGACTCAATTCCAATACGTCCGGTAGATGTCACTTCTAGATGATGAAATTCCCAATATTACGAAAGTTTTGAATTTTTTTTTCAAATTTCGATAAGTCAAATTTATAGAAGTATTTCGTTTCAAAAAGAATCTGAAACCCATTATTTTCTCCATTTGATATTTCTTAATTTCACTAAATTTTGAAAAAAAAATTTTTGACAACCATTTTACTCTTTTCATTAAAAGTGAAATGTAATTTTGGCTGCAAAATCTCGAAAATTCACATCAAATGAGAAAATAACTGTCACGAAAAGAAGTTTTTATATTATTGATTTTTTATTCAGTTTATGACAGCAGCTATTGGGGCCATCTGACAAATTTGCTGATGTGAGATGTGACAGTGACATTTACCTAACCTTAAAGAGGAAGAATGAAATATGAAATGTATAATAAATAAATAAAGTGCCACGGTATAATATCTAAGTGATAACATACCTGATTGCCGCAAAAAATATGTGATTTAATTTTCGAGTTGAGTAAAAAAGAAAAACCATAATGCCGGTTGAAGAAACAAGTTTATTATCAAAGTATATAACTATATTTTTTGTTGTTAGTGGTTATTGGTAAGTACACTATCTTTTAACCTTCCGTTATCCAAAAATACATTAATACTAATATAAAATATAAGCAAGTAAATGCATCCTAATTCTCCTGATGATGAGGTTAGAATAAAGTTATTGGCACATTTTTTAGGGTTGTATCCATTTCAACAGTGTTTGTCAATAAGACTTTGTTGAGTAATATCAACTTAGATGCACCCATGTTCATCGCACTCAGTCAGACTTTGATCACTGCCCTCATTTGTGTTTTGAAAAAAAAATTGAGCAGAAAATATCCTGGAAAGTTCAGATTTCCTGATGTCGATGTTTGGGATTGGTACACCATTAAAGGGGTGAGTAGTTTAACTTTTTGTTATTCATTGATTTATTTATTTTATTTAGTATAATATTGGAATTGAAATTTTCTCGAATCCACACTAGAATAATTTTGAATACATATCTTTGTAAAAAGTTTATTTTGAAAATTATTGCTTTCTTCTTTCTTTGACTATGTTTAATAAATCCATTTGTGTTTAAATTATAAATATTCCGTTAACTAGTTCAGTGGTCCCATAATTAAAAAAAAATGATCCAGTTATCCAACTAACCTTTCTTCAAATAAATATTCCTTTCACTATTTTATGCAAGACAAATGATAATTTGTAAGGCCCACAAACTTTTTGGTTGCACAATATATCTAAATGCCTACGTTTGTAGCACTCATGTAGCTAAAAATTGTTTTATTTCAGATTCTTCCATTGTCAATAATATTTACCTCAATGATCGCTACCAATAACTTATGTTTGAAATATGCCTCTGTGACATATTACTACATTGGCAGATCATTGACAACTATTTTCAATGTAGTTTTCACTTATTTGATATTAGGAGAGAAAACTTCGAAACGATGTGTTGTTTGTTGTGCAATAATTATTTTTGGATTTTGGATGGGAGTTGATCAAGAGAATTTAGCAGGTACCATACATAATTTCTTATTATCACAGGGAAATTTCTAATTTACATTAGTCCATAAAATGAGAATTTTGTTGGGGAATTATTCAGTTGTGCTGTAAATGTTTATTATATTTGTTTACCTTCATCGCTATAATTAAATATATAAGTCTCGTTGATGAAGTTTAGAAATAATAAAGATTATGAAATATAGGCATTGTAAAAAGCCTTAATTTGAGATTGAGCACATACCAATGAAAAATGCAACAAACCAAGTAATATTTGATATTTAAAAAAATGCCAGACACGTTTTATATTTTTTTGAGACCTTATATAATAGAAAAATATTACAAATCGCATATAGAAAATCATATTAAAAGTATGAAACAATATTTTATACTGAGATTAGGTGATGGATAAGAGAATTTGCGTCAAATTTTGCGTGAAAAATGGAATTGAGTGCTCAAAAACACTATAGTGACAGTGGCATACGGTGAATGTACTCTGAGTCAGAAAAATGTTTACAAGTGGTACAAGCTATTGACAGAAGGTTAAGAAAATATAAATGACTGAAGCTCTCATTTCTGCCGTTTTTCAATATAAATATTGGAATAACCGTAAGGATTCTATGTTCTCGAAAAATTTACATGAATCCCGCCATTTCGCTTATATACCTAAGTACCTGTTAGCCCTTTTCTGCAAGACAAAAACCGACTGCATAAGTTGTTTACTGCAAACACCCCAAAAGGGTATACCATACCTTAGATGAGAGTCTATTAAGGCA
>WOGO01004764.1:0-12984 GCA_015342085.1 Leptinotarsa defecta | reverse complement strand
TTAAGAGAAGAAGCACTAAATAAAGTAAGAAAAACCCTCCTTAATAATAATTATCTCCTTCAGTTCATAAACAAAATAATAAAAACAAGAATTCATATATATTATACCAAACAAGATACCCACAAAAGACTCCAGAAATGAAACAATACATTATTATTCCTTATGTACCAAATTTATCAGAAAATATAAGAAATATTCTCTCCAAACACAACTATCAAGTAGCGTTCAAACCCATTAACTCACTTAAATAGCTCTACACCCCCTTAAAAATGAAAAACTCCAATCTTATCTATAGTATCCCGTGCAATGACTGCGAGAAAGAATACATAGGCATGACCTCACAACTATTACAAAATAGACTAAATGACCATAAATATATGAAAAATTCAAGTACATCACTGAACAAACACATCATTCAAGAAAATCACAACCCCAATTTTAAAAACACCAGAATATTAGCTTTTGAATCCAACACAAACAAAAGAATAATAAAAGAAATGATTCATATTCAAAAAAATAAAAACTCTATGAACAACAGAACAGACATGAAAGACCAAAATCAAATATACTATACATTATTATAATTTAATCAGCCATTTCAAACAAAACCAAAATCTACCCTCATCTCCCCCATTATAGCCAACAAACAAACCATTTCTAATAGAACAACAAAGAAGTCAGATACAGGAAACAATCTCATAACCATGCGCAATCATCCTCCCTCACACAAACACAGGTTCACGTCTCCACTTTAACACGCCACCGCTATTAACAAGTGAAATAAAAATCAAAACAACAAGATCACTATGACAGAAAAAACAAAAATTATTTTATTTCAACAATGCAGCCTAGCTCAAATATAAGAAATTAAATTGAAGAAGTCCTCATCAGCGCGGTGCAGCCAAGTGTAAAGATGGGCAACACTTATTTGCCGAAAACAGGAAACAACACATACGCACGGAGTCAACAACAGAAGACAACCGCACATTTGTGGTTCCAGTTAGAAGACCTAGAATTCCCAGGCTACATCTAACATGACCACGTAGGCAGCTAAAGCTGCTTCATTTTTTAGTTTTATCATGCAGATAAAATCTCTATTTGTATTTATATACTGGACCCGGATGTCACACAGGTAGCTATAGCTGCCTACGTGGTCATGTTAGATGTAGCCTGGGATTTCTGACTATTCAGCCAATCATAAAACTCGCTTAGTGAAAATTCTCCAATACAAACCGCCAAGTCCACGTGGACTAGTTCGCTGCCGTATCATTTCTGTATATTGGTTTTTTTGGCCTTTGAGAGTGCCGCCACCTTTAAGAGTGCATAATATAGTTTACTTCGACTATACTTTTATTTTTCTCGGTAGCATCAATTATATCATTTAACACATCAGCCATGGCTGTCGCGCAACTATAACCTTGCCTAAGCCCTGATTACTTTTGAGGTAATAAGTTATTACAAGTCAAGGAGTCTATTATCTGATTTTCCATTATCTTCTCTATTATTTTTGGACGAATTGGAAGCACACTAATTAAACGAAGATCATTGAACTCCAGTGGGTGGTTTATTTTTGGTAAAGGGATAATTTTTGCATTTTTTATTGAAAATTCATTTAGTATGTGAGTGATGATAGGCACAATCAGAGGATAACATAAATGAAGGATCCATCGATACCAAATGTCCAAAAAAATATCCTCTTGATAATAAAACTGAAACACGTTTTTTGAAATTTGCCACTTCTCAAATTCCCACTGTGACCTCATTTTTGCAGACAGAAACCTGGAAATATCAATCTTGCGTATCCCGAGGGGTAACCCTAATTACCCAAATAATTCAAATGCTTGATAGCATGTAGATTTCTTTCTAGTAAATCTCGTTCCAATCTCTTTCTCATAAAAAACATTTCTGTGTCTGTCTCTAGCCTTTCCACACAGACATTCATTAAGTCTCATACATATTTCATATTACCATCGAAACCTAGTTATTTCTTTACCTATCGCCTCAAGAATTCTCTGCACCGTAAGATTTTCAAGGTTCGTACCGATTTTGCTGCACAATACGAGTAATTCCTAATCAATTGCAGAATAGTTGCTCTTAAGGAACTATTCTTTCATTGTTTAATAAATTGGATATTACATGCACGTACATATAATTATTATTACAGTGACTGCTTGTTATTTCTGCCTGAAAACGAGTTACACTCCCTTTGATGGTTTGCTTTGTATGTTTTCAATTATTGTTTCAACGGTGTCGGAATAAATATTTCAAGCCCACGAAGACGGTCTTTTGTTGAATCTTTCTAATCATTGTGTACAAAATACAGGTATGTTAAAATCATTTTATAAGAAACATGACAAAGGATGTCGGGTAAACCAATTTCTTAGGTTACCATTTCGTTCCATTGTCATTTGGAAATATTATTTAAATTGAAAGGGTTATAGTTTTAGGAGGGATGAATTTTTTGTATGGAATGTCTTATACCGAAATATTGAATTTCAACCATTGAGGATGATGTAAGTGAAGTTTTACTTCTTTCATATACTATATTGTGTAGCAATCCTGTGAATGATATCTGATTCAATTCCATAACGAATGTTTGAAGTACAAGCTGAATGGGAAAGAGTGTTTTTTGTATAATTCAGTGTTCATATAAAACTAGTTGTTTCGAAAGTTTTTTTTTTCGTAGTTGTTTCGAGACACCATCTTCTAGTTTGTGTCTGAAAGTTACATTTTTTCATGATCTACAATACTTGTAAAGAGTTTATTTTGAAATGAATTGCTTTTTTGGAGCAGAAATTCAGAAATTAGTGAAATTTCTAGTTCAAGTCGGAATTCAATTAAATTTTGAGTTTAAAGTCGAAATTAATTGAAATTTTCAGTCCATAGTCGTGATTTAGTAAACTTCCAAGCTGCAAATCAAAATTTAGTAAAATTGCTAGTCTGAAGCCGGAATTTAATGAGATTTTGAGTTGAAAGTCGAAATTCATTAAAGTTTTCAGTCCATAGTCATAACTCAGTAAACTCACAAGCTGCAAGCCAAAATTTAGTAAAATTACTGATGTGAAGTGGAAATTCAACGAAATTTCGAGTTTAAAGTTGACTTCTATTGAAATATTTAGTCCATAGTCGTGATTTAGTGCACTTTCAAGCTGCAAATCAAAATTGAGGAAAATTACTAGTGTGAAGTCGGAAATCAACACGAAATTTCGAGTTTAAGGTCGAAAATCATTGAAATTCCCAATCCATAGTCGTGATTTAGTAAACTTCCAAGTTGCAAGTAAAAATTTAGTAAAATTGCTAGTTAGAAGTCGAAATTCAATGAAATTTCGAATTGAAAGTCGAAATCCATTAAAATGTTCAGTCCATAGTCGTAATTTGGTAAGCTCCCGAACTGTAAGTCAATATTTAGAAAATGTACTTACCTGAAGTCGGCATTCAACAAAATTTTCTAATTTGAAGATGACTTTAATTGAAATATTCAGTCCATAGTTGTAATTTAGTAAACTTCCGAATTGCAAGCCAAAATTTAGTAAAATTGCTAATTTGAAGTTGACATATTCAGTCTATAGTTGTAATTTAGTAAACTTTCAAGCTGCAAGTCAAAATTTAGTAAAATTGCTAGTCTGAAGTCGGAATCCAAGGAAATTTCAAGTTTAAGGTCGAAAATCATTAAAATCCCCAATTCATAGTCGTGATTTAGTAAACATTCAAGCTGCATGTCAAAATTCAGTCAATATTTAGTAAAATTACTTATTTGAAGTCGGAATTCAACAAAATTTTTAGTTCAAAGTTGACTTTTATTGAAATATTCAGTCCATAGTCGTAATTTGGTGAGTTCCCAAGCTGCAAGTCAATATTTAGAAAATTCACTCATCTGAAGTCAGAATTCAACAAAATTTCGAGTTTGAAGTGGACTTTTTTGAAATATTCAGTACATAGTTGTAATTTAGTAAATTTCCGAATCATTGAAATCGCCAATTCATAGTCGTGATTTAGTAAACATTCAAGCTGCATGTCAAAATTCAGTCAATATTTAGTAATATTTAGTAAAATTACTTATTTGAAGTCGGAATTCAACGAAATTTTTAGTTTAAAGTTGACTTTTATTGAAATATTCAGTCCATAGTTGTAATTTAGTAAACTTTCAAGCTGTAGGTCAAAATTCATAAAAATTCAGAGTGTAAAGTCAAAACTGAACAAGCTGGAATTTAGGAAAATTGAGTTTGGTCACCATAGTTTGAAAACTTCTGTTCAACATAATTCATCAAAAATGCGTCTCATGTGAGTCCATTTCCTCCGTTTGCTATTAATTTTTGGAACTGAATATCCGATTTCCATAATATTATATCTAATCAATCGCATGGAAATAAAGTGAAAGTATAAAACAACGTTTTTATTGAAACCAAGTTTGAAAAGATTTAAGATCAGTGAGTGCACAGGACAGAATAAAAGCATGGCCGACAAGAGTTTTAAATATCTATGGAACAAGTGTTTCTCTATCCTGGGCCGTCATTGTCACAAAAGATACTTAACTCCATCAGGCAAGATATATTGGACAGGGACACGGATTAGAGGATATTCAAAAAATAATATTCGGGTCTACGTGACGAGTGTCACGTGAATGCTCAAACGACCTCTAGGTAATCTGATACGTCTTTATAGGACCGTCGTCGAATTCGGTTGATTTACCGTTTGAAATACAAAGTTTTTCAATAATACTTATTTATGTTTTTAATAGTGAAAATAACATTCGTCTTGTGTTTGTTTTTATAGCGCCTCATCATGAGAATCGAATTGATTGAGTCGGGAATTCGAAAATATGGTAATCAACTCTGTTGGACTTCCATAATTTTGATTGGCTCTAAGCGGAGTACTATATCAACGTTTGGAAATTAAAGTCATTAAACTTTCTTCGTAACTGATAGTGTTTCCATACTCTGATTCCTGATAATAAAAAGTAATGAATGCTCATTATAAATTCAAAACGCTGAGTGCTAAAACAAAATTTCGTGACTTGGTTTAACATTTGACACAGCTGGAGAAGGCGGTTTCATAATACTTTAGCGGGTCCACTCTATTTTTGTAAGGCAAACCAGTCGTAAATGAGATTTTTTGAGGGTTCGGTACGTTTTATTACCTGCAGTGTTTTATACTATATCCATCCAACAAACAAAGCAACCCAAACAACAATAGATGCGTGTTCAAAGCATGATAACCACTCACATTTGCATTTATTGGGTAAAATAAACAAGTCTCCTTACGCTGGCCAATCAGATTTAACTGCAATCGGCTGGCGGAATTCATTGTTTCAGGTATATCGCTACAGTGTCGGGGTGGTCAGTTACGTTTCGAAACCTGTGGTGTGTGTATATAGGACATTTGAAAGCATTTTTGAAATATCAAGTACTTGATACGGCAGAAGAAAAAAAAACAGAAAAAAATTGAATTATGAACTATTTACAAAAATTAAATTGAAGCAAATCCTTCATTGTCCGTTGATGAAATCGTGAAAAAAGTTAGAAACATTGCTGGAGTGTCTCCTTCAAGTGCCTATGTAGAGAATA
Source organism: Leptinotarsa defecta (assembly GCA_015342085.1). Taxonomy (NCBI): domain Eukaryota; kingdom Metazoa; phylum Arthropoda; class Insecta; order Coleoptera; family Chrysomelidae; genus Leptinotarsa; species Leptinotarsa defecta. The sequence goes on along the minus strand of WOGO01004764.1, from coordinate 7,420 downwards.
TAAACGAATATGGTAAACCATATCCCTCACGAAAAAAAAATATTGATGTAAATAATATAAATAAAGTACATCATTTTTTTTCGAAAGGAAATGTCAACAATAAATTCAGATTCAGACAACAATATTTAAGGACAATAAAAGCCTACAGAAGAGAGAATAAAAAAATGTATTACCTGGATGAAATAACGTGGGTAAACGCAGGCCACACTTAATCCAAAATTTGGGTTGATGAATCAATAACTTCTTCAAGACAAACCTATTTAGATGGCCTCTCAACTGGATTGAGGAACCCTTCAGGTAAAAATCACCTTATTATACTCTCAAGAAACCGCGTATATTTGTGAAAGATAACTTGTTGTTGTTATGTGATGTTATTTGTAAGAAACGGGCGACTATCATGAGATCTGGTTTAGTAACATGTTTAGAAACTAGAAGAGAATTGTGCAATTGTTTTAGACAATGCTCCATGCGCCAGAAAAGCTGAAAAAATTCCTACTACAGCCACAGCCGTTTAGCTTAGTCGCAGTTTTTCTCATGTTCCTTCAGTCTTGTTGCCATGATTCTTTTGGTAGTTCCGATGTATAGCTTCCCACAAGTTTACAGCGTGCGATATACAATTTTTTTATCTGGACTTATTATGGACTATTTTTTGATGCACACTGATATTGCAAAATGAATTCTAACTAATTCAGCAAAAGCATTCTCAAGGTTCGATAATGTATATAATTTCTTCGAGATGCGAAGTATTTTATTACGATTATGCTAAGACAGATAAACAAACAATCCACAAACAGATACGTGAGGAATTCAGAGCTATTGACAAAGATTTGATGATTCCTACGTACGTGATTTACGTACGTTTCAGGTTAGCCTAATGGGATATTGATGAGCACTATACAGAGAACCAATACTCGTTCGTGTTCATTCATTCATGAATTAGTTATTTCGAGAAATCGTTATCGGTTGTAGTTTTCTGATTTTAGAGTAGAGCATTGCGTGCCAGATTTAGGTGAAGTATTAGTATTTTGGTGGAAGTTTCCATTAGAAGTCCAACTACCTGAATTTCCATGCGCCTCATAATTTTGTGATATAGATTTTATGTTTGGATATCGTGATGGTGCTTTCAATAGATAACTGTATGAATACATATTTTGACTTTTGAAAGTAAAGCGAAATGAATTACTTTATGATGTTTATATTGATTATTTCCTTCAAACCGATAAAATGATGGGCCACTAAAACAAAAATATACGTTTCTCATTCGTATAATAAGACATTTTTAATTATAATGGAAACGTTATGAATTTCCATGAAATCGAAAAGAATACGCGACGTTCTGATGATGCATCCAAGTAGGTCGGATATTGTTGAAAAATACGAGTTTAGTCATTTACATTCTTTCTTTGAATATTCGAACATTGCACTTCAAAACAAATATTATAGCTGAAATTTCCCGTTATTCAAGTAATAAAATGTGTTTAATTTGAGATTCGATATTTTGTTTTTATATCGATATATTCAGTTGAGAATATTTCAGGAAATAATCTTACGTTCTCTACGTCATTTTGAGCGATACTAGACTTCTCCGACCTACGAAACTGAATATGTGAAGCATGTTTCATGAAACGCGTTATTATATTTCGCTTAGTTCGACCAACATACATTTTGTTGCAATTCTCACAACTGTTTTGCGAAACCCAGAGATTTTTTTTTCACTCGGTGACTATTGTCTGGGAGGATTGCGACAAAATATATGTTGGTCAAACTAAGCAAACCATACTTACGAATTTCAAGGAACATGCTTCATATTCCGTTCCCTAGGCCAGAGTAACAGAAATCAGTTGAATATCAGGTACATAATATGCAGTCTCTAACATATAAATTACCTCAGGTGATGATGCATATTATAAGGTCTAACTCAGATGAAATACTTTTTTTATATCATCTTCTGATGATGCCAATTTGATTGGCGAAACGCGAGTCGAGAGAGGGTGTTCTAGTTCAGGTATGTTTTCCTTCAGATTTATTTTATGCCAGAAGTTCGAATTCTACCTATCAGCGAGAAATGCCCAAATATTTATTTTTATAATACCCTAAATATGACTCCTTTGGTAGAATTGCAAGGAAATAAATTAATAAATGAAAAAACAAATTATTTTCCAATAAACAGTTGCATCAGTCGCAGATTGAATCGATGAACATTTACTTGAAGGTATATTATCATGTTTGCGTTATTTACCATGCTAGAAGTGAAAAAATCGCAAAAATCGTCAAAAATGCATGTTATTTTTATAAACAAATGCCAAATAACAATTGAATAATTATAATAGTTACAAATTTGTTGAAAAGCTCATTTGAAACATCAATAATTCTCTATAAAAATGTATTCAATGTTTATTTTCATATCTTTAATAGTTTCAATATTTATAACTATCTTTTAGTTTACAAATCGAGTGCTTCATGCAATTTTTGTGGCACATAATTTTTAAAAGTACAATAAAAAATAATTCGGAAGTTTGAAATGTATGATTGGTTTTGTAATTTTCAACAGTTTGAGAAAAAAAATATATCGCGGTTGTGAATTTGTTTATAACAAATTGTTTACTTGATAACAATAATATTAATATTTTTTTTGTTGATTTGTAGAGGAATGTCAATTATGATTTTTAAAATAGATAACATTTCATAACCAACTATTTACTCATTTGAAATTTTAAAACAAACGATTATAAACAATTCAAAATTGTTGCTGAGAATTTTTTTTTCTGAAAATCAATATATTATGGAGACAACAAAATTACTGATTTCATTTTTAAATACTCACATAGTCTATTTGCTCAATATCAATTTATAAACAAATGGAGCTAAACATTTTTTGTTCAACTTACCGAATGTCTTTATTCAATACGGAAACGGGAATTTGATAATAAATATAAAAAAATTATTACAATACGTCGATTATTATTTTTTTGCTACTGTAAAAAACTATATTACACGAAAGTATATCATATTTTAAACTTTAATAACGATCTTATTAAGTATATTGATAAAAAGAGCTCCACGAAGAAAAAAAATTCTTGAAACCATTTTTGTGGTCTGCAATGAAGACGCAAGTCAAGTAAATTATTGTTAATTAATAATTATCTAGCTTTTTCAATAATTCACTTCAAGATTTTTCCAACGAGAATCAATTTTTTACAGTATTTAGAATACTACTTATTTTCTATAAATTTTTGAATTGATATATAATAGTTAAAAAAATATTTTTTGTCACGTATTTGCTTCAGATGCTGCGTCGGCAATCCCAAATTCATCCGCGTAGTCCTATTTTCGGCGTTAAATTAAAATCGTAAATAATAGAAATGGAGTTTCGAGATGTGGGACTTATTTTGGAAATTTTCTCCTTTTTAATTTTTTTTTCGAATTTCTTAATTCTTTATAGTTTTTGAAATATTTGCAAAAACCTAAATATCACATCTTGATTTGTTTATAACTTCTGCAATTTTTTATGTGCTTAAAACGGTTTCAGCACATTTTTCTAGATATCATTCCGGATCGAATGAGCCATCGCACATATTTTTTTCAACCATTATCTCCATTTTTCACCATTTTCAACTTGTGGACTAGGCTAGTAGTCCGGTCAATTTAGACATTCGAAGCATCCTAAATTTCCACCAAGCTGAAAATCAGTAGGATTGTTTAAAATATGATCAAAAATTAAATTTGAAAGTTCCCCATTCTTCCCCTGTATGGGAAAAATATTATTCAAAGTCAAAGGTTAAAAAATTAGTTTTTCGCGATTTTCAGCAAAACGGTAAGTTTTATCATAAAAATTCTTCAGACAAAAATTATAGATCATAAAATTATCTACAAAAAATGTATCAATACTTTTTGTAACGAGCCACCGTTTTTGAGATATAACGATTCAAAAAGTTGTAATCGTCATAATATGCACACGTTTCCACGCCACCTATGAGGTACTGCACTTAGCGCGTTATTTTTAACGTGGTTTCCCCAGTCGGCCTATTCCACGGGTTAATTGTTATCCTGTTCAATTCGAAACTATTGAAAAATGATGGATATTAGCAGAGATTGAAAAGATAAAAGCAATTCAAGTTTAAAAAGTAGTGAAATTTAATCGTCCGAGTCGCAACTTTCAGATTCTTCTTCTTGTTCTTCTTCTTATTGATCTTGTTTTTGTTCGTCTTGTTCTTGTTCTTCTTGTTCTAATTCATCCTGGGTACATGTAAACTGCGTTAATAGCGATGTATCGCATGTGGCGTCGTTGGAATCAAACAGATCCTCCACTGTTGGTGATTCAATATTAGAGCATGACCGGCCTTGACAATGTGTTCATGCCAGAGAACAAAACAGTTCGGCTTCTTTGCAACCAAATTTAGCATTGCACCCCTTTTTGTAGTTGCCAAAAATTGTGTTCAGCAGTTTTTCCGGCGCAGGTGGAAGTAAAATTTGGACTGGTTCTAATGAATTGTTGGTCAACTTCCAACCCCAGTCTGTAGGGTCTAGACTCTAGCTGATAACCAAGCCACACTTGAACTTGGTAATATACCCGAAAAAGATGTGGATGAGCAGCCACGCACACAATTGAACAGGGGCAGATGTTGTCTCAAGGTGATACATTTTTTGTAGATAATTTTATGATCTATAATTTTTGCTGAAAATCGCGAAAAACTCAATTTTTTACTTTTGACCTCGAATAAATTTTTTTCCATACAGGGAAAAGATGGGGAACTTTCAAATTTTATTTTTAATCATATTTTAAACAATCTTTCTGATTTTCAGCTTGGTGGGAATTTATATAGCTTTACTCTTATTTTTTTGGTCTAATTTGACCGGACTATAGTAGAATCGTTGGAGAAAGTGAATATTCCAATTTGTTTGAAGTATTTATTTTCTGTATCTACCCTCGAAACAATCGTCAGACTTATTTTGACATCGTACTGTAGTGTTCAAAAAAGAGTATCATTTTTGAGTGGGGTGTAGAAATCCATGTTTGGATATTTTTTTATCGCTCCCACCACTATGCATTGTTATTCAACAAGTTGACTAAATAAAAAACGATATCATTCTCGATATCATTTTTATAGACTCTACCAAGAAATCGATATGTCAGCAATTCCTTGTGAGTCGATATTATAACACTTTTATTTATTTTATGTTCAAATTCATTATCATATAACGATAATTTCGTTTTCTATTGGTTCATTGATTGGTTGTCTCAACACGTGTGACGGACATCTGCAGACTCTTCATTATGGGAGAGTATAACGTACATGTAATATTGTCTGTTTCGTTTAGCATATTAAGTGGTTGGCATTTATTGCCGATACTTGATATTTTCTTCTGTCTTTGCCGATGATCGTTAGTTGTGCCGACTTTATAACAAACAATATTCCCTTTGTGATGCCGGAAATGGACCGTGACTTTGGAGACCAAAGATTATATTTTATCATGGATTAACATGAATGTAAGAAAATTTCATTACGAGTATTGAGTAATTTTCAGATAGATTGGAACAAATTTTCAGCTATAAAACGTTTCTTATTCGTTAAATAAGACATTTTCAATTCTAATGAAACGTTATTCTGAATTTCAATGAAATCGAAATAAGATTTGTTCAATTTGTTAATTGATTTTTTGTTCATATATCGATACATTCAGCTGAGCATATTTCAGGAATGTTGAGTGATACTAGACCTCTCTTGCCTACGAAACCGAATATGTGAGCCATGTTCCTTGAAACGCGTTATTATAATTCGCTAAGTTTGACCAACATACATTTTGTCGCAACCCTCACAACTGTTTTGGGAAACCCAGAGTTCTTTTATTCGCGGGGTGATGAATGTCTGGGATTTACGAAATGAACTGTGAGGTATGTTGGTCGAACTTAGCGAACTATACTAACACGTTTCAAGTAACATGTTTTACATATTCGGTTTCGCAGGACACAGAAACATAAACCAGGTGACTATGAGGTTCATCTATTTTAATGCTAATTATGGGTGTGAAAAAATATCAGGCTGTTTTGAAAGTTTTGTCTGTTTTTGTGTCTACTATTAATCTCGATAAATACTCATTCAATTTGAATCAGTGCACGTGTTTTATGATTTCACGAAGTGACATTGAAAAAATTGCATTGAAAGAAGTTTCTCAGTTGACCATCTGTCATGCCCAAACGAACGACAACCTTCAAAAGTTGAAACTTGTGGAAGCTCAGGATCAACGAGGTCTTACCTTTTTACGTGCGACCACTAGCACACAAATTCACTATCTATATACTTATCTACCAGCTGGTTCAGAATTACTCAATTTTGATTGAGTTCATTAAACTCATGAAAAATTTGCAAAAATAGTTCATTATGACTTGACCATTTTCTCATTAATCAAGTACGATCTCGAAAACACGATTCTTCAAGTTTTCAATTAATTATTTATATTTAAACCGTCCAGTAGCAGATTTTATGGTCAATTCGTGGTTTGTGTAATCTCTTTGAATTATTATTAGACGTATTTTGCATGTTTGAGAGATGAATATTCATTATTCATACAAAACATTTGTCATGCTGATGACTAGGAGCTGATTCTGAAAAGTTGTTATCGAACAGTAACAAACAGAATATCAATTTGGATCAAGATTATTTGCATTAAATGCTTCGCTAATTCACTGAATCTTCGAATGTCTAGAAACAATTCACCAGGGAAATACTGAATCTACCATTGTTACTATTCATTCGTTTTGAAATGGAGCCAGTAACATTTTTTTTCGAAAACTGAAATACATACCTTTGTTTATTTTATTGTGGCTCAGCAGAGTTAGATTAATAATTATTTCAATTGAACAAGTGAATGAAAGATCTTTTTTGTTTGAAGGTGGTTGACAATATTTCGTGGTGTATTTCATCATTTCGGACTTCCATTGTCTAATATAATATAAATTGATTTGAAATCCCTGAAATAAATTGAAAAGATTAACCGAAAATAACAATTTTCTTAAACAAAAAACTGAAATTACAAAGAAAAAACATGCAAGCAACAACCAAAAAATAAAAAATTGAAATATTAATAAAGGCTGAAAATTAAAAAATATTATTGACAAAAAATGAAAAAAAAAAATTAAAATATTCCAAACCAAGTTACGTCACGACGTTTCGATTGTTAGTATGCACAATCGTCTTCAGGTGATAACTGGACTTATTCCTCCGAGATCTGACTATTTATAGGTCACTCGAGTGCTTTCACCTATCCCCTCTTCCCTCTCTCCGCTTCATTGGTTTTAGCGGGAGATGACCGTTTGGCGGGAATTGGTCGTTTTTCGCTTGATTAGAGGTATTCATATGTTACGTATCTCTACGCTATCTTGACTAAATGTGTTGTTGGACAACATATACGCGACTTCCTT
>WOGO01004763.1:2439-12984 GCA_015342085.1 Leptinotarsa defecta | reverse complement strand
GAGGGGTATTGTAGATGACATAATAAGGAAAAAGAAGTTTAGGTTAAGAATGAACGAAATCTCGACTTTCAGAAAGGACAAAAACCAAGATAAATACATCTCAGTTCCATACCACCAATATACGAGAAACTTAGGAAAGATTTTCAAGGAACTAGGTATGAACACATGCTATTAAGTGCTGTGGTTATTTTAGACATTAAAGTCACTATTGCGTCTTCGGTGGATTTCTTTTTTTGAAAGCCAAATTGGTGTTCAAAAATTATATTATATTCATCCGAGAATGAAGTTGAACGGTTTTTATAGCTTTTTCAAAAATGTTGAAAATGTATCTTACAAGAGAAATAAGTTGGTAGTTTGTGATTATGGTGAGATGGTTCGGAAGTCTAATGTCTTGTATTGGTTTTTCTTTCCAGGTGAGGATTATTTATTCTATATTAAGTTTCTATAAACATATTTGAGAGATAGTAACTTCTTTGATCTACGGAATCGGATTCGAATGGCGTGTTCGATTCAAAATATTGTTACTGCAGTAGTTATTAGCCCAACGCTTCCAGCAAATTATCTATTTTCTGAAACAAAACGAAGTTACTACACTTTAACTATTATTGATCAATTAGTGGATCTTATTACTGAAACAAAACCACAGGGCGAAAGGAAAAGGTTAGTTTATATCCCAATTACTTCTTATTACCGCCTTTTTCAGTCCCTTCACTCACTATCTTCCATCCTTACTGGTTATGTAATCGACCAGACCCTATCCGTGTTTTTTTATAGCGTCCCAAAAACAATTGGATTTATCATAATCTGAACGTAATCCAATATATTTATAGAATATTGAGTGGCTATGAAGATAAACGGGCTGATGCAAATTACTCCTGGTTGAATTTATTATCGGATATAAAAAATGCTTCACACTCAACAAGAGGAATAACTTTGAAACGTACATAGAACAGTAAAAGAAAAAGTCTGAAAGATGTTTTTGTAAAATTTTCAATGTTTTTTTCATTAAATTCCAATGTAAAATTGATATAGGACCTATTTTGTTCCTAACGACGAATAGAGAAAAGTCTAATTTTATTTATAAACCAGAAACTACTCTCATCGAAAGAGTTCTATGAAAATTGTCGAAACATTTTTTTTATGTCTGTTATACTTCTGGGTAGAATACAAAACAATACGGAAGAAGGTTGGTTTCCGGGTTTTGCCGTGGTCTTCTTTGTTTACAATCTTTAAACGTTTCAACTGCAACTGCGGCAGTCATCTTCAGTGAAGAGGTCGAAGTACTCTTTTTGACGTATCAACTGAGATTCAGTTCATTTCCCTAGAGAACGAGGCTGTTTGCTTATAACATAAATACATAATTGCGTGAATGCATACTTCTCATACTGTTGAGATGGTCCTTTTCACCAGGAAAATAAGTTTATTGGGCTCAAAACCTCTCAAAATCTTCAAAAGCAAACTAAATTTTTCTGATGAGGTCAAATACATTGGTACTATCCTGAACAGAAAGCTAATATGGAACTGTTACCTACAGAGTAGAGCAAAAAGAGCATAGGTATGTGGCTTATGAGCAATGTGGGAGGACAGTGGAACGCGCATGGGGTCTTTCACCCCGTGTAGCCACCTTGATCTACACTGCAATAATGAGACTTATGTTAAAGTACGGAGCCGAAATTTGTACAAGCAACGGCCATCCAAAAATTGTATCAAATACAGCGGATGGCTTGTTCAAACATCACAGGAGCCATGAGAACAACACCAACCACGGTAATGGAATCAATTACGGGTCTGACTCGGTGAGAAGCGCTTACTGCGCAACTTCTGCTGAGGCAACCAGTGATGCAATTGAACCCAGGTTTGTGTTTAATAAACCCTACAAAATACAAATAAAATAGAACACATAGTCAGATGCTACAAATGTAATACGCATATATACAGACGGTTCAAGAACCAGAGAAGGATCAGGATGTGGAATATACTCCAGATCATTAAGCCTAAGGATTAAGTGGGAAATGAGAAAAAATACCAGCCTGGTTCAATCAGAACTGGCTGGTATCTCAACTGCCACAAAAGAAATAACCAGGAAAGAAATTTCTGGCAAAAACTAGTACCAGAATGCCACCAAGATTAAGCCAAAGGTTCGATAGATAATAACATTCCCCTGAGGTGGATTAAAGGGCACGACAGGAGTAAAGGTAATCGCATTGCTGTTTCTTTAGCCAAGGAAGCGGCTGGACTAAGAATTTTAGGACCCAGTGGCACCTTTGACAATTGTGGAACCAGCCAAACATTACACCCATGCTCAACCCCTAAAGAGATGGGATGAAATCAAAGGATTCAATCTTGCCAGAATCGCCTTGGGCGACTCTGGAAAGCTGGTGCTGAAGGAATGCCTGGCAATGACCAGGAAAAAATCTATGCTTAGCAGTAGGATTTCTGATTGGCCACTGTTAACTAAAAAAACACCTCCATAAAATGGGGCTAGTGGACACACCTTTATGCAGGATGTGTGAACACGAAGATGAAACTGTTAGGCATGTCCTATGTGAGTGTCCGAAGTTATCGTCAAAAAGAGACTGTGTGTTCGGCGAGTCTTGGCCTACACCTGCCGATATAAAGTGATCTGTCCATCTTCCTGGAAAGGACAGGATAGACGATGACCTAGAAGGACAACTTCTCGGGAGGATGCACAATGGGTAACATGTGGCCTTAGTTCTGTAGGCCTACAATCACCCTCCCTACTCTACAGATACAGATACCATTGGAATTATTAAATTCGTTAGAAATTATATCAAGTCCTTTGCAAAAGAACCAAGTGTTTGAAAGAGAATATTGAAAAAACTTCCCCGAAACACCATGGAATAACCTTACGATAATGTGCGCACAAACTTTTAAAGATCTTGGCGACACTACCTGTTTCCACATGTACCCCTGAAAGGACTTTCTCTTCCTTGAAACTCCTCAAAACTTATTTGAGAAATTCCACAAGTCAGGAACGATTAAACGGTTTGGCATTAATGTCAAACCACCGTAGAATTGACATCGACACCAAGGAGGTAATTGATTTGTTTGCTGCAAAGAAAGCTAGAAAACTAAATTTAATTTTGTATAGAGATGTTAATATTTCTTTAATGGCTTTCTAAAGAATATATATGATCATGTAACACCATTTACTTTCTTTCGTTATTTTAATATTTCATGTTTTTCTACTGATTCACCAAACCAAACCCGCCGAAATTATTTCCTGGCTACGGCCGTGGAAGTAAGTGAGGAAAAAATATAATATTGTTATATGCCATATCTGCCGTGAGTGCGATTACTTACTATTCACAGCGAGCATCAAACAGCATACTGCAAATACCCCTACACTTATACGTTGCACAACGGTTCACACATGTCCCTAATTTCACCAGAATCTTGTGGATGAGGAGGCATATGTCCTAATTTTTTTCATGATATGAATTTAGTGAATTGATTTGTACTGAACTGTTCTCTGAGTGTTTGATAATGTATAATGCCGTTTATTCAACTAATTTGCCAGTCTATTCCAACATGTGAAATTTCTATTCAAATTTATAATACATTTTTCCTTCTTTCTAATTATTAGTAATTGGTTAGGTTAGTTTCAAAGTCAGTGGAACTATTCGACCTTTCACCGCAACCCGCAAGGGTTCAATGTGACTCACACCTATTCAAACTCGACCAAATAAACCCAGCTTCTTGATGAAGCCTATCAGTTTGTATGGTGCGTGGTCTTTTAGGTCATATGGTGAGAGTATGACTCTGCCATCCGACTCGGTTCCCACACAGTAAAAATTATTTCTTCAAATGAAGATCATAGGTTGCTTTGAAATTTTTATCTTTATTGGAGAAACTATTACTTTATGCCAACATCGCCATGTTTCCCCAGAAAATCATACTTTTTTCAACGAAGAAATCAAATTTCTTGGCCTTTCAATGACATCATTCGTTTGATTATATCATTGCGAAGATGAATTATTTTGAATCAAGAAAATATAATATCCACCACCTATTCGAAGGCAAAAATAAACTGTTTCAAATGGAGAGCAATATCAACTTGATCTGAACACATAGCGTTTGTTTGAATTCAATACTGTATTTCTTTCAAATATCCCAATTCGTTTATAACAAGAGTTTTGTGAATCTACATACAAAACTATATTATGATCGACTGAAAATAATAGGAATTTTGTATAGAATGAACAGGGTATCTTTTAAAGAAGTATTTCATTCATTTCACTTCAAAAAACCTGTGGTGCTCTGGTATTTCTATAACCCTCTTAAGTAAGAGGGGAGCAGGGAATTCCATTGTAAGCATTGCGTATGCGCCAGTATGTGTTGGAAAGTGATGTTAGTGTGTTGCGATTTTGAGAAAGAATTGTTTTATGTATCTGTAGGCAGTGCAATTTCTTTCCGTTTATTTTGTATCTACCATAATGGAACAGATTTTACAAGACAGGGGTATTGCACAGTTGAAAGATATTTCCATAGGTAAGTATTATAATTGGATAAAACTTCGCTATATCAGTAAGTACCGCGTTATATACATAGTACCGAAGAGAAATTAGTAAACTTTGACGGTAACTCTTAATTTTGCCTTCATTTTGCGAAAATTATACCAATGCTCCGTAATTTTTCACACATGCATTATTACATTTGCCGAGATCTGCGAGTGTATATTAATTTAAACTGAAAAATCCTTCACGTTGATTCAAATTTGCCAATCTCTTGTTTTGAACATACATTTTATCTTGTTTAAAATAAGAGCATTTTCTCTAAATAAAATTTGATTTTCTCTTAGACCGCATTCATTTTTTATTGAAAGATAGGGGTACTTGTGGTTTCGACAATAAATTATAATACAAAAAATACCAAAATAGGTACCAGTAAGTATAAAAAACTTCTGTATGTGACAGCCACTTTCTGATTTCAACATGTAAATATTTGTTGAATTCCGAAATGCCTAATGTTTTTATGTTATTCATTGGGAACAAATTGAATATACCCTACTCAGCTTGAAATTATTTTATAGATTTCCTTTAGTAATGTAAGGAATAGGTAGAAATATCACCAAACTCACTAAAGATAAAATATGAATTTCCAAAAACGTGAAAACAGTGAATGCTGTTATTTAAATAGCGAATCATATTCCTTTAAGTATGTTTGTATGATCATGAGTTACATTTTGAGGGTTGTCATTCACATGCGAACAACAATTAGGATGGTTAACGGAATACACCCACTTAAACAGTGTTTTATTGAAAAAACATTTTGTTTTTGATTAAGTGACTGATGTTTTCATATTTTTACCTTTCTATATATTTGAAATAGTGGCTAGGGATGATGTGCTGATTTCTTCATTCGTTTCAGAATCTAAGTTACGTTCCGGCATTTGTGGATAAACAAAAGCAGAATGCAGAACTTGATCGACGATAGTGATTTTTCAAAAGTTATTTACCAAAATGGCATCTATTTTTAAAAACTTCATTTGTGTAAAGTTAGTAATGAATTAATTACTATTATAGATATCTTGCATGCATCCTTTTTAAAATATTTCAGTAACCATCTCGTGTTTGAAGAACATTTAATTACATTATTCATGGAACAGGTGTTGATATTTTTCAACCAATTAAGCCCAGGGGTTCTGACTGAGGAATTTATCGCAGATCTAATGTTGTTGTGACTGTTGATGCTAGGTTCCCCAATGCTGTCTTCTTCTGAGTAACCACGGATGTTTTATACGAAATAAATCTCTCAATAAGACTGGGGTATCAATATGATTTAGAAACAGGGAGGTGGAAAAAATTTCATCCAGTGAATGGGATGATGGAATAGCACCAAACTAGAAGCTGAATTACCACGCTTTTAGTTTATCCAGTCATTCTATCACCGATTCCAGTGACGGAATTGAGAGACAAGCGGCCAAAACAGAGAAAGTTTCCACAGACACAGAATAAAATGTGAAGTTATTTCCAACGTTTCGATATTCTACTGTCTTGCTTTCCCACTAAATATGGCAGCAGCACCTGCATTTCTGGGTGTTCCAACTGAATGAGTAAACGATGGTTTTGCCATATTTCAGAGACCAAGGGTCATTCCATCAGGATGTTTGCCATCATTGCGGCTAGTGGTTCTGAGATAGAAGGTATCCCGGCTGATATCAAAACCTTTTTCATGATATCGTTGACTTGGTGAAATCTTCAGAACTTTACTACCACAAATACATTATTGAGGAATATCTAGACCCAATCTTGGTCTAATGGCTACCCTAAAAGTGTTTCTGAAGCAGCAACTGGTAATGTGTTCAACCAAGCACTAGTGATAGATTCAAGGCGAGCTTTCTGAGAGGACGATGAGGATGAAGTGATTGAGTCAGAAGCAGTATCTAGTAAAGGTTCGTTCCATGTTTTCTGAAGTGATTTAAGATCTATAGGCAAATGGCTTCTAAATTCACTTTCGACGGCTGAATTAACACTATTCCATCAGAAGATACCTGAAGAAAATAGGGATGTTCGATACAGGCATCAGTTTCAGGTAATGCAACAGAGGAAGTGCTGGTTTAGTTTTTGATAACTAGAGATTTGCAATTGTCTGGTCCACAAAAGAGCTGAGTTACCTGAAACAAAAATATTATTGTTCTGTGGTGGCAAAAAACGGCTTCTCAGGAAAGTAATTGCTCCAAAAAAAAAGTTTCAGCATTTCGAAATGTAAATAGATTCGATTTATCTGCAGGAAATCTTGTCACACTACTGAGAAGCTGGAGGGTTTTGCGATCTATTATAATCTGATCTGATGATATTTTTTTTGATAGTATTATTATTTCAATGCAGCAACTTTCTACAATTCTATTGATTTTCTAATCACATCAGTTTCCCAGAAGATCATATAGCCAAAAAAGTACAGTGAAATTACCAAAAACTAGGCATCGCAGACTCAGTTGTAACCAGAAAAAAGTGGCACACCCCGTTGGCCTATATCAAACCCGTTCCTGCTCCCTTTTTTTGAGACGGAAGTCTCGTATAATCGCTTATGAAACTCAATAAGATCCGCGGCTCTTTGGAGCGGGAGGACTTTCGAGACAATCACGAAACCGACAGATCTGTCAGTTCGTGTTCAGTCAAAAAGGCAGACGACGACGTGGAAATTGACGCGTCTCCCGGCACCTTCATCATCAATTTAGCCGAACGGCTTTGATGGTCGTTTTGGGCCCGGATTTCGTCGTGTCGAGCCCGCTCCAACTTTTCCTTTATGAGGAATTTTATTAAAAAAGTCATTTCGGACGGGGTTAATGCAGATCTGCGGTTCGCATTCTTCTTAGGTGAGTTGCAAGATGTTGTAAAAGGGGCGCCGGCGGATTTATTCGCCGCTGTTTACTCGGATCATAAAAAACAGGATTAAAAAGTGTTTGGATGTGGGAATGTGCGCTGGTTTACTTGAAAATTGAATCTGAAATTTTGAATATATAATTAGTTCAGAACTGCTTTGTGGCAACTGTGTTAACCAATAAAACGTTTGATTGAAATAGTCGAAACCAGAGCTCAAACAATGAAACATTGGTGATCCGGCATCAGACAACATTGTTTCGACCATTCATAAGATTCATCATTGGTGCTAGATTTTGATGTTGAATATATATTTGATAAAACAAAAAAGGAGAACTGGAATATCTGGCATGAAATGTATCCCTCAGCAACTTAGCTCTACTAGGAGACGAATGAAACTGAATCTTACAACTAATACTAACTATTATCTTCGGTAATGAGTCATCAATATAATCCCAAGATACTATTATATCTTGGTTCCTGGTAATTATATTACCTAACGACTTTTAGTGACGGTACCTAATGTTTCTCTGCTTTGTACCTGATATTTCCTATAAATATTACGTGTGAGAGTTAACAACGTGCTATATGGAATGGGAGCTCTATTGTTGTTCGTAGAACTCATGCCACAATTTTTTTTAGTTTCACCTGTTTGTATGTATGTTTGTAACTCTCAAGCTCGGAAGCTGTATTTGACAGAATTATCGACATTATTGCTTGATCTATTCGCGGACAGATGACGCTGTACGTAACCTCCTTGGTATAATTCGAGCTCACTTTACATCTATTTCTTCATTTGAAAAACGTATTTTTTCAGGCTTTCTCTCCGAAATAAAAAATATCAATGGTAATTTTTTTCCAAACAATATACGGCTGATTGATTCCAAAGATTAAATGAAATAAATATAGTTTAAAAAGACTAAAAAACACACTTTCAAAGAACAACGAACTGAAAAGTTGAAGATACATTTTTTTAAATAAGCGTAAAACAATAACGAACAAAAAATACTAGTATTATTGTGAAAAAAACATTATCCTTGAAGAAACGAGTTACCACAAGACGTTTATTTTGCCCAATCCTCTGGTAGCAATTCTACTCTATGCTCCCAGTTCAACAATTGCTTTATGGATAGCAAGCAGATACGACAATGAAAAAACTGTTATCTACCTTTATGACCAATCTTTCCACAATCAGATTCGTGAATGGGAACAAGAGAAGAGTTGCATTACTTTCTTTAGACTTCCAAAATGTGGATGATGTATTTGCCTTTTATGATACGAAACTAAGAAAGGTGGAGGATTTTGTATATCGTCACAACAACAGATCCCTGAGTATAAAATTAACGTATGAAATTGAAAACAACGGAGACATTACTACATGCTAATTTTATGGCAGCTACCACCATTGCCCATGACAAAAAATGGGAGGCCTACATTTTCCTCTCTATAGATTGGTCACATTTTCGTTAAACAAAGACAGATATGATAAAGCGAAAAAAGTTTCCCCAGAAGTTATTGAAAGTAGTAGATTTCCTTCACACACTTGGAAAAACATTGCAAAAATGTCTTTGTGAATTTTTGGTTTTTCAAAAATGGAGTGTTTAATATAATTGGTTTTATAGACCAGAGGAGCCTAGTGTCAATCGATATGAAGAATGAATGAAAACTCATTGACAACATAACAGTTTTTTCGAAGCCGTGAGTTTAGGAAGCAAAAATGTGGAATGAGATCTGTGAATTGCTATAAAAGTCGCATTTGAAATAGTCCTCACACGTGTAGAAATCATTCCAGGTATGATTCGATTAGTTTCAACGATTTAGTTCAAGCTATCTCATGATGATGCTAACTAATCATCACATTTATTTTGAACTAGATATTCCAGTTGTACCCATCAAGCGTATATTTGAACTTCGTCTAAATGAGAGTTATTGTAATGTTATGAGTGCGTCAATACTTTTTTTCATGACTTCAAATGTTCCATCGAACATTTACATAGGTACTTGTTGAACTTCAGATTGGAATGCCATTTTGATTGACATTGGTTGTGAATTGAAAAGAAATTGCTCAACATGGAACCAATGCAATAAAACTGAATAAAATATTTGCTTTTCAAGGTGACTAACTGAAAGGTGAGTTTTCTGTGTTTTTACTGAATTACTGGAGTTTTTTCTCAACACCAAACCATTATTCCAACACCTCGACACGTGTTTTGATCACCAAGTGATCATCTTCAATCAAACCAGTTTGATCGTCCTATTGAAGATGATTAATTAGTGATCAAACTGGTTTGATCTAACTTTTGGAGTTTTTTCTCAACAAAAAACCATTATTTTCACTCCTCGACACGTGTTTCGATGACCAAGTGATTATCTTCAAAACTTAGATCGAACTGGTTTGATCACCAAGTAATCATCTTCAAGAATAAAATCAAACTGGTTTGATCTTCCTCTTGAAGATGATCACTTGGTGATCGAAACTCATGTCGAGGTGTGAAAATATTGTTTTGGTGGTGGGAGAAAAATCCAGTAATATTCATTACTACACCAAAGGTTCCAAACAGTGCATCAAAAGTACTATGAAGAGTTGAAATCACATATGAAATGAGTCAGTTTTGAAATTAACGTATATTGCTACACATTGGGAGATAGTTGTTGGTTCACAGATGGATCAAAAACACCTCCCGATTCTGGTCCAGGGGTTTTTAGTAGCAGACCTAGGACAGAGAGATCTACCTGCCTAGGAACTCATGCGACTGTATTTCAAGCGGAAATTTACGTTATTGAATCATGTGCGGAGAGATTGGATAAATTCAACCTCACACACAAGTCAATAAAAATATTCTCGGACAGACAAGCGGCGTTGGAAGCTCTTGGCTTCTACCGACTCTCGTCGATAGGAAGACTTAACAGATTGTCTTTGGCCTGGAAGGTGATGAAGCTGCTGACTCTCTTGCAAAGGAGGGTGCTGCAAGCGGCTTCATCGGACCAGAACCTGTCATTGGAATCGCTTTGGGCTTTGCCAAACAAACATTGAACACCTGGATGGCAAGAAGATTTATGAACTTCTGGCAGAATCTTCCAGGATTGACTTACTCCAAGACGTTTATTCGCCCTTCGAAGCTTGATTCCAAATAGTTGTTGGACTACAGTAGGGAAGAACTACGATGCCTTCTTACTGGTCACTGTCATTTGAATCATCATA
>WOGO01004762.1:0-12984 GCA_015342085.1 Leptinotarsa defecta | reverse complement strand
TTTTTTATCAATAGAAACACACCCCCTTCGACTTCCCGAAATCAGATCGCCAAAAACTTTCAAGTTTGTGGAGATCAAATCGTGGAGTGTAGTTTTTGAAATTACTATGGACCTTCATCAAGTAACGGCCGAGTCAATCAGAAAAGTAAGTAATAGTTTTTACAATTACGTCATATGTGATCACTATTTTATACTTTAAAATGAGTATGAGTATAGTAACTAATCGATAAAAAACAGGCATGAAATAGGGGACTGTTCTTAGATCCAAAAATTAGGATGATTATGTAGGTAGTGAATTGTTTTGTAATATCTCAAAGGGTAAAGAAAACGCTGCCTAATTTTCTGAAAGCTCGCAAGGTAGTACCACCGCCCCGACTTCTCACAGATAGCATCGTCATATATCGACCAATTCATATAAATTCTCAATAAATTGAGCACATAAACCTTCCTCTTGAATCACTTCGCCCATTGGTGAAAACAGTGTGAAAATCCGTTGTGCAGTTTTTGAATTTATCGTTTTGGGACAGACAGACACGGCTGAGGTCTTTAATTTATAATATGTATTGATAACAATGAAGAAACGTTATGATATCCTCTACATAGCAAATTACTCATCTCAGTCAGTTCTTCTTTGATTATTGGACGGTGTTAAGACAGTTACGAGCTATCTTAAAACAACAAATGGGTACGATGCATCTGACATATACGCGCTGATCCAGCAGAATACACCAAGTGCAAAGAAACAAGGAGCAGATGTATTGAATGATTTATATGCGATGGGAAATAACAACAATAGTCACAGGCAAAAGTGCTGGCAGTGTAATAATTTATACAGTATTTGATAAAATTTTTCTCACATCGACATTGGGAATTTGAAGTACAGTACATTGAATCGAAGTGACATTTAGCAGATTGTTCACCAACCTGCAGCCAAGCACTATTAGATACTCATTTTTGTGATACAGTTACTCAAATTAATACATTTCTAACTATTTGACATGATGGTTCTTTTTACTGATTCAAAAAATTTATTCTGAGTACAAATAACAGAAAGTGAAAAAATCTAGAACTGGAATCTCTGGCATAATAAATTCAAAATAAGCACTGCTCCCAAACAATCACAAAATCAACTCCTGATTACAGAAAATAGTGGAAATTTATACATAATATATTTTAGTATTATGAATATACCTACTGACCCGTTAGTTGATGAAAATTAATAACAATATCCATGATAATAATTATACCAGTCCAACTAATGGAGCTACCGTGTTGCGAAATGCTTCTTAAATGAAAATGTGTTGTGAAAATTTTATAATTACCATCATGTATAGTAATATTTTAGTAGATATGTATTTCCAACTCATGACTGAAGACAGGTTTACTTCTTAGAGAATTTTAAAGGTTTCAATAGAAAAAACTAAAACCTCAATAATTCTCAATTTAGCTAAGGTGTGGAAAAATGTATCAAGAGCAGATCAACAATTTTTTTTTTCACCTTTAGATTTGAATATCTGAAAACAAACACAGATGTTGAAATAAGTAACTTACGAAATATTCAAATACCTACATGACAGTTATAGAAAAACAATAGATCTTCAATAAGTTTGAAAACTTTTTAACTGTATCACATTCTAATGTATTTTACAAGCACAAAACTTATATGGTTGAACTTATTGAGAATCATGTATCAGAAATAATGCCCTAGAAGGACAAAGTAACTATGTATATGAATGTAGAGTATCTATCATCAGATACAGTGCTGGGCCTTTATAATTGTAAATGAAATTTTCAAACCGAAATGAAAAGGTTAATTATTATCATATATAAAAAATAGTTTGTATGGTTTATCGAATATAATTGTATAATTGTGTCAAACAGCACCGGAAGATGATCACTTGGTGTTGGGAAAAAACTGCAGTAATATTCAGCACCGGCGTATATAAAAATTTGGCTTCAATTTCTATTTACCCTCTACTCTGAAACTGACCCTGTATGCGGGGTACAAAATGTATCATTGAAAATAATTCCTGGAATGGAAATTTTTCAGAAGTTTTCAGGCGGTTTTTCGCAAATAGCTCAAAAAGTTATTAATTGTAAACAAAAACAATTTATGTTATCTGTTGACTCAATACGAACAGAGGTAATAGCTTGTTGATGTCTGGCTCCCAATCGTTAAATCCAAAATTGAAAGTTTCGATTTGAGTTATCCAATAATACAAATCACTTTTTTGAGGTGCTTGAAAAAACCTCAATTTTTATTCTGTATAAAAGGCCCAGGCATAAAAAATGAGCGATTAGTAACGGAAATATGTTGGTCCCCCCTAATATCTACCCCAATTGAAAAAAATCATTACCATTTCAATAATAATGATAGTAATATGCTCCAGAATTTCGACCGTTTTAAATTGCCTAATTTTGAAAAATTTGAGTCCGAATATAGCTTTTTTGGAATTTTGCAAAAAATTGCCTTTTATTTGAAATAACTCAGAAACTATTCATGATATGCAAAATATAGATATGATCTGTATCCATCAATGCTGCAACTGATAGTTTTTGAGTTATTTTGAAGAAAAGGCAATTTTTTTGCAAATATACGAAAATGTTCTTTTCATCAAGCTCAATTTTTTTCAAAACTGATCTCTTTGGACCTGTCACAGTTCTGGAGCATATTACAGGTATACGAATCTGTTAATCTGTTAAAAAATCTGTTAAAATCTGTTTTTCCGTTAACCAGCTGCCGCCCCCCTATGAACGACTACCCTCAAAAGTCGAAACTTGTGTGAGCTAAGGACTAACGAGGTCTTATCTTCCAACGTGTGATTCCTAACATGGAGTGAATTATTGTGTAGTAACGATTATTTTCAACTGGGGTGGCATTTTTCATCCTTGAAAAGGGATGACATTCACCCCTATAGCAAAAGTAACCGTCGGTAGAGGGTCAATTTTGAAGTAGAGGGTAAGCAGAACCTGAATCCAAATTTTTGTGCAAATCGGTACTGAAAGGTAGAACTGGAACCTGTGGCGTAGAATAAATCCAAGACAAAAAGGTAAAGCTCCCAAACACGCGTCGAGAACAATATTGCAGTTCTGGTGTTTGGGAACAGTGTCTGTTTTGGACAAATCGGTACTATTTTGCAAAATCATACAGCATTGCCGAATTTTACCTTCAATTATCGGACTATCTCGAAGTACAGTTTTTTATATTGCAACTTCAAATGATCACTGCATAAATGGGAATTAATATTTAAAAATTAAGCTAGACATTTCATGAATTCAGAATGTTGACACAAAATAATTTTATTGTCGTTTATGATATGTTTCAGTCTGTTGTTATACATGGCATTATTGGTGGAGGTTGGATCATATGAGACTGTTAAAGTTAACAATGTGTAATCCGCCGAAATTTAAAATTGAACTAAATTCTTATTCGTTTGAAAATGGTGACTTAGTTACTTGAAAAATTAAAAATAGAAACGTGAAATGGGGTCGTTTTGATACTAATGGGAAAATTTCAAATCGATGTCATATACCGTTATCAAGATAAGCCACGCTTAAACTGAGTATTAGTCAAAAGATGATGTGACGTCACGAGATATGTGCAGTTGTACTTACAGCGTTTGAACCAATTGTGAAGTATTAAAAAGGATGGCATTTGGTGTTTGAAGTTTAAATGAAGATATATTCAATAAGTAAAAGTTCTATTGAGGCAGACACAAGTAGTTTACCACAGGTTAAATTATTCAAGGTTATACAATTATGGAATATTTGATTGTTCGATTCAGAAGATTGGACGCATTTCAGAAGTATGTTAAAGTTAATTATAAATTGAGATTTTTCCACCCCTTTCTTCAATGGGTATGAATGCATCCATTATATTATTACTTTGGAATAAATGCATCCTATTTCAACTTTTTTTTAGCCTAGCTATTTGCAAAGCTCTGACAACTTTTTTATTTGTTGTAAAAGTGACACACAATTTGTTTTGTGCATTTCAGGTTCAATAAATATACTACCCATACAAAACAATAATTTTTTGGGACTGTTTTATCCTTTATTCTTCCACAACGTAGAAGAATCAAAATCAAACTTTCGTTCGTTCATGTATCTGCCTGTAGAGTTTTTTTTTATCTGATTCCAGAATTTGTCAGAAAAATTGAGAAACAGAAAGACTATATTAGTTGTGCGAAATGTAAATGAATTTACTGGATATTCGATGTTTTCTTCAAAATAGTGTATGTAATGATAAACATAGTAGAATAAAGTTTTTTGAGATTTGCTCACCTGTATGTTGGGGACATTTTACTATCCCCAGATTATATGAGTTCAGTGCAAATTTATAATTCTGCTTTGTGTAGAAAATATTTCCATGATTTTTGTATTCCATTGCTTTCTCAAAATTTTTATCTTCACCTTTCTTTAAATCCACTTCGTTTTCGCAAACTATACCAAATAACAACTGCAGTTTGAGAATTTCATTCATATCAGATGACACGATAGTCTTCATTTTTCTCATAATTTGTTTTACCTCCCTTTTTTTCAAACTCTTTTTACCCATTATAAATATTTTTCACTAGTTCACAATAAAAATCACCTATCAATTGAATAACAAAATGCAGTTCACAGCTAATGCAGTCGACTACTGAACTTGGAAAGTTTGGTGGTTTCGACTATTTGCAATGGAGCTATAACACAAGTAATAGAGTGCTGGTGGGGATATTATCCTCTTTTAATTATTACAGTGAAAATGGGACACATCTGAAAAATTATAATAGAATTTTGGTGATTGTCCTTCGATGTCTATAATTCATTGAGTTGTCACAAAACACTGACTGAACTCTAAATATCGACTTAGAAATAATCGCTGGATGAAATGAAAGTCGTAGGTGATTTCAGTTCCAACCATTTCAAGAATGCATCAGTTTTTCTGATTCATTCTTTGATTAAAAAATTAAGTGGCTTTTGTTCATTTAATTATAGTTCTATATGAAAAATGCCTCTATGAAAAGAATAAAATTTTAGGTATGTTGTTGAAAGTTGATAGTCTTTTAGTACAGTTAAATTGTCAAAAAAACAATAACATAGGAATTCGCAAACAAGCGTTGAATATATTGAAAATTTCATAAGTAGAATTTGGAACGTCTGGCACAAAATTGGTCTATTGAAAACACTTTTCACACATCAGAACAAATATGCTATTTCTTGACGAGTGTCTGAGATTCTCAGACTTCATTCATTCCCTGAGATGGTTACGAAATGCGCGTCGAATAATCAGTTTTTTTGGTGTGGGTGGAGTGTTTTCAAATGAAAATGTTCACTAGTTTCTCAGTTGGAGGTGACGAAAAAGTGTTTGTCGTGAAAACCTCTAGTTTGGGAATTGATTCGATAAGAACGTATTTTTTCTCTTTTACTTGAAGCTCACTACTTGTGCTGTGTATACCAGATTGAAAATAGAACCACCACCAAAATGGCTAAAATGGTATTAATTTTCCTTCTTCTCATTTTAGTTTATTTGGTGTTTTACCTTCCACAAAATGATTAAAAAGTAAGTACAGGTGTAGAAAGGATAAACTTTTTAGTTATTTACGATAAGAAATTTCAAAGTTTCTTTCACAACGAGAAATGTGGTGTTTATCAGTAACTTGTATTTGATTATTTCGTCTATCAAAAAACGAGAATTTATAGATATACATATCTTAACGTTTCAGAGGCCAAATCTGCCTCCGTTTTCAGAATTGGGAAAGTTAACTATATATCTTTCAGTTTTTTCTCTCATAGTCGCCTCATCTTTGAGCTTATCCGACAGATGTCAAAGAAAATTTCAAATATGATTGTCTTTTGAAACATTCATTAAAGGTGTTCTCTCATGTTCTCTTGCAATTATGAAACTTTATTTTTCGTTTTCTGCTTATTAAAACACATATAATATATTTTTGATGGAGATATGTTTCAAATAATCATAAAAGGTTTTCTTATTCGAAGTTGATTGTAGAAAACGCTCAGAGCAATGGAAAAAATATGAATATGTACCTAAAAATGAAAAAAAAACTCTCGAAAAACTCTACGATACATAGGTAGACGTGAAAGTTGCTATTATTTTAATATTCAACTCAGTCAACCAATTTCCAGGGCCGTAATTTAAAAAGGAAAAATTCACACAATTATAATCGAATATTACCGAAACATCCCGAAATATAAAATTTAATTTAATTTGTCAGTATGAAGTGAACGTCTACGATCCAAAAACTACAACAAAAATACAGGTCCGTATTTGAAAATTCAAAGATGTGGGTAGCCCAAGTCAGATGACACCCTGTATGAAAGATTCATGGATATATTCTGAAAGCCCATATCAAGTGTCAATACCTAAATATGGACTAATTTTCAATGTGTCTGCGATTATAGAAGATATAGGCAAAAGAATAATTTGGGATTTTTTTTGTTTTTTCTGTATATCTCCAGAACCAAAAGAGCTATATTCAATTTCTTTACTTTGAGTAGGTCTCTAAAATACACAACTTTGCCACAATTTAACCGACCCTCTATATCTTATCGGTTACGAGATCCCCATGTACATATTATGATTTTAATTCAGTATGTACCATGTGTGATATAAATGAAAACTCTTTGAACTTTATCAACGATTATATCTTTCATAGAACCTTTTATTCATAGATCATTCTTCATAATTTTCGATTGTTTTATATAAACATTGTGAAGACTGATTCATTTACAATATGTCAAATAAATTTAATTAAGTATGTTTATTTTTATAGTATATTTTCTTTAACATTTCTTGTAATTAGATGTTCACCTGTTGGAAATAAAGTACCATCTATCTCAAATTCTCAACTCACCAGAAACATCATTTACCTACTCATTCTTCTAAAGCTTCACGTATAACTTTTCCCGATTCACTTTGTCGGCCTATTATGTCAAATAGTCTATTGAAAACACTTCCCCAACATCAGAACAAAAACTACAAAACTACGGTCTCTTGACGCGTGTTTCGCTAACCAAGTTAGCCGTCCTCAGGAGATTATTATGACTCATAATGATCTCATTATGAGATCATTGTGACTCGTAATGATATCCTTATTATGAGTCATAATGACCTTATGATGACTCATTATGACTCAAAA
Organism: Leptinotarsa defecta; assembly: GCA_015342085.1. Lineage (NCBI taxonomy): Eukaryota > Metazoa > Arthropoda > Insecta > Coleoptera > Chrysomelidae > Leptinotarsa > Leptinotarsa defecta. The sequence goes on along the minus strand of WOGO01004762.1, from coordinate 5,842 downwards.
GAATCTCCTCATTATGAGTCATAATAATATCCTTAGGAGGCTAACTTGGTCCCCGGGAAATGAATGTGACTCTTGATGATCTCCTCATTATGAGTCATTATGATCTCACAATGACTCATTATGAATCATAATTATCTTCTTAGGGCGCTAACTTGGTCCTCAGGAAATCATTATGACTCATGATGATCTCCCCATTGTGAGTCATAATTATCTTATAATGACTCATAATGAATCATTATGATCTCCTTATGACGCCAAATTGGTCCTCAGGAGATCAATATGACTCATAATGATTTCCTCATTATTAAAAAAAAACTAATCAGTAGAGTTCATTCTATGATTTTCACTACAAGGGTTTTGCAAAAACCGCGACACGTGTTTCGCTATACAATAGCTTCATCAAGCATAACTGAGTTATGCTGAGTTATGCTTCAAGCATAACTGAGTTATGCTTGAAGAAGCTATTGTATAGTGAAACACGTGTCGCGGTTTTTGCAAAACCCTTGTAGTGAAAATCATAGAATAAACTCTATTGATTAGTTTTTTAATTATGGATTTTCATCAAGGATCGGCCAGTTCTATTCAATCCTCATTATTCGTCATAAGTATCTCCTCAGGGCGCTAACTTGGTCCTCAAGAAGTTATTATAACTCATAATGATCTCCTCATTATGAGTCATAATGATTTTATAATGACTCATTGCAACTCATGATGCTCTGCTGATTATGAGTTATAATAATCTCCTTAGGTCGCTAACTTGGTCCTCAGGAGATCATTATTACTCATGAAGATATTCTCATTATGAGTCATAAATATCGCCTTAGGACGCCAACTTTGTCCTCAGGAAGTCACAGTGATTTATGATTTTTTCCTCATTATGAGTCATAATGATCTCATAATGAATCATTACTACTCATAATGATCTCATAATGAGTCATTACGACTAATAATGTTCTCCTCATTCTGAGTCATAATGATCTCCTTTGGGCGCTAACTTGGTCCTCAGGATATCATTGTGACTCGTACTTATCTTCTCATTATGAGTCATAATGATCTCATTAGGATGCTAACTTGGTCCTCAGGAGATCATTATGACTTATAATGATCCCCTCATTATGTGTCAAAATGATCTCACAATAACTCCTGAGGACACCAACTTGGTTAGCGAAACGCGCGTCGAGAGATCATAATTTTTGTTCTGGTGTTGAAAAAGTGTTTTCAGTAGATGTGTTAGGAATTTCACGTTAGAAGGTGAGACCTTGTTAGTCCTTAGCTCGCACAAGTTTCTCAACTTCTGAGAGTTGTCGTTCGTATGGGGGCGACAGTGGGGTATGGGGGCGTTGTAGACCTTCGTATTACTTTCGAATGTCTGTTTTTTTTTTCAAAAGTATATCTTGTTTCAGGAAAAAAAAATTAAAAACTACTTTTCCCGTACTTTGGATTGAATTCTATTATTTTTTTCTTTACTGAGTACAATATATTATACTTTTTCTAAACATTTTTTTTGCTGTTTTCCAACATTATCAAACACCTAAAATTTCTGTTAAGTAGTTTTCGAAAAATACTATCTACTTAATCGAAGTTTTCATGTATACACAGTGAGAAAATTCACTCCCGCTTCCAACAATGTTTTTAATAATGAGTCTGAAATGCAAAAACTTTCTCTTTTGTTATAGATCTTGTAGTCCATCCCTGATCGAAGCACAAAGCACCCCAGAACTGACAAATCGAATATTCGCATCGAAATAAAGGACGGATAAAAATTCAATTCAAACACGAAAATATATAGTGCTAAACATTTGTTATGGAAATGTTGCCTGTAATTTAATACACGCTCTGCATAACATACATCACTGGCGATACGCAGAATGTTATGTTTGCCATGATGCAACAATAAAGATGAAAAATAAGAACAATAAAATTTGACAGCATATTTATTTGGGAATATACACGACTTATATGCATAGGAAATGCTTATTGAAAACGATATATCAGCTTTATCGGTTGTGTAGGTCGAACAGGGTGAGTTTAATCAAGCAATTCGTCAGATGAATCGATGAAAAAAGGAATAACTCATAGACATGATTAAAGTTCTAGGGACAAAAACAAAATGAAACTAAAAAATTGACTTTCACGAATATCACAATGAGAGTTATTCCTGAAAATCCAACACAGCTCTATATCTAAATTGGAAAAACTTTTTATAATAACCTGGAAACAGCTACTTCCATATAAACTTCGAATCACACAAAAAAAAATGATTGCGAAACAAACGTTTGCTTTGACTGCTTTCGCTTTTCAAATTGCTCAAAGTTCACAGTACTAAATCAAATCGCTCGGCTACTGACCTCAGTCGGTCGGTAGCCGAGCGGTTCGGCGTGGGTGCTTTGTTCACTCAGTCAATTGGCCGATGTGTGAGTCGATGTTTCAAGCCCTAGTATGATTGCTCGATTTTCACTTGCTATCGTCCAATCCGTGTTAGGAATCACACGTTAAAAGGTAAGACCTCGTTAGTCCTCGTTAATCGCACAAGTTTCGACTTCTGAGGCTGTCGTAGAGGTGCGATAGCTGGTCAATGGAAAAAATATATTTCAAACATTTCTTCCTAGACTTGTAGATACCTGATATTGTGTCGTCGACTACATTATGACTTCTTAGGAATGGATTAAATCCATAGAAACTTTTATATTGCTCTTTTATATTCATCTAGGGTAGGTATTAAACGAAAATATCATTATTTGTTACATAATTTTACTAATTTAGAGTTTTAATAACCGAAATTCCAAAACTGTCATCAGTCTTACAACAAAACTCAATCTTCATAAAAAAATTATAATAATAAATCATAAAAAAATAATGTTCACTCTACGTACTATTCAATGAATTTTAATATGATGAAATACATAGAATCATAACCTGACAAAAATGTTTTCGTTTTCATGCAATAATAATAATGAGAATTCAGTGCCTACTATTATGGAACTTCATTATAGAGAGATTGAGTTTTATCAAGATGAAATTTGTTCTTTTCGGGTTGAAAAAAATCTAAAATTGATCATTTTCCCAACAGTAGTGAAAATAATAATAATAATGATAATGATATTAATAATAATTTCTTCATTTTCACAAATTAGTTTGCACATCAACATTGTGAATTTGCAAATGAAAAAGAGAAAAACGGCAATAAATTCAAGTCGAGAAATGATGACTAGAATGATTAAATATTTCTGGGTGTGTATATGACATCGACGTCACAAACAATTATTACAAATAATATAAAATATAAATATAAAATATATTAAAGTTACTAATTCTACGTGTGTATGAATTAAAAAGGTGTATATTAAATAAACCGTACACTTCACATGAAAATAATGTTACGGCTGAAACTTATCAACAGTGTAGCAGTTTTTTGACAATAAGAGTTGCTTAATTTTTCTCTTGAAAATATGTACATTTTCTGAAACTTCAATATTGTCGGGGAGTTTGTTATACAGGTCGCATCACTGATATTCAAAACTATTTTGATAGAGAGCAGTTCGATGAATTGTAACATACTAGTTTTTGTTTTATTCATTATCAAGTTGTTTTTTTCACAACAAGTGATAACTCCACTGGAAGTGCTTTTAGCTTTATTCATAACAGTGTTCAGGTCATTTTCAATAACCAGTATATTCGGGTCATCAGCGTAACATATACAGTGAGTGGCAGAATTTCCATTTAGATACAAAAATAGATCATTTGCAAATAGTAAATACAGAAAAGATCACAAAATGGATCCCTGAGGCACACCAACAGAAATGTGTTTTTCAGAACTTATATTCTCATAGATTGAAGTTATAGCTATTTCTGCGTGACCTTCCGAAGGTTAACCTCTTCGGAGTTAGAAAATCATCTTCAGTAACTCTCATTTACGAGAGAATTTTATGAATAAGTACCAATTTGATAAAATAGTAAACCAGATGAAGCACCCAAGGACTTTGGTGGCTTTTCTGAAATAGTATAATTTTATATAAAACAATCAACAAGGAATCGAAACAATACCCTGAAAGTGATTTGAATTGAAATTAAAATGTATCCAGTTGCTACAGATTACACTTCTCCCTTTCAGTAAAACCCATCAAACTTCAGAACTTCTTTAATATTCACTGGAACTTTAGTACAAACCAAAATTTCCCAGCTTCCCTCAAGACGATTCCGTTCTTATCATTATTTTTGCTATTGAAATTCCTCGTATTGAGTTACCTATTTACAGTCAACTTCGTCATTTCTTAATTTGATAATGGGGTTTCGAACTTCATCAAGTGATCTCTGGAGAGCATTGTTTCGTATTCTCGAGGGTTCTTCAGCATTATGCGCTGATTAATAGGGGGTCCGTCATAATGCCTGAAATTCGAGGAGAGAATTCCTGAAGAGACTTCGGGCGACTATCTCGATTCTTATAATGAGCTGTTTTTGAAAGAATTTTTGAACCGAGTGAGATTGGGTATTGTTGAACGAGATATACAAGGTGTGTCTCGAAAACAAGAGAGTTTTTATGTTACTCTTTCGTTTTTTCACAACTTCTACAGTATCCCCTTTAATATACTTTCCTTCACTATTCTTTCACTTTCCAATTCTAATTTCTCCACAAAACAGCGTTTCGAATCATTTTTCATCACAACTTCTACTGTATCAAATTAGGTTTAACTTTCAGGAACATAAAATGATCACATAAAGCTAGATCTGGCGAGCACGTTGAATATTTTAATAATGAAATCCCAAGCTCGTCAAAAATTATGTAACAATCAGTGCATGTGATTTGGAACATTGTTCTTATGGAGCATCCACCACTTGTTTTCTCAGAACTTCGGTAAATTCCTTCTTACTCGCTCACAGAGAGTAGCTAGATCCTCAAGACGATATTTTCATTCACTATTCATCCTGCAGGAACGAAAAAAAGACAGCTTTCCAAAGGACGTTTTCAAAGTTCTCTCGCCTTACTTTGACACGCTTATACTACTACGCTTATACTAACTCAAAACTCGTGTAGGTCCTGCACGTCGTCTCGAGTTCATTCAGATTGGAGCCCAGCTCCCTTACACTTTTAGCTGATTTTGTCGAAGAAGTACAAATGGGTTCATGACTGAGGGAATATTGGGGTTATGAAGTCCTCAGACATCAGTACCGATGATTCCAAAGAGAAAGGATGAAAAATCTATTCGTCCTTCAACGGGGGACATGAGAGCCTCATTGGACAAAGTGTCGGGGCCTTCTATAGCGGGAGGAGTTGTCTACAGCATAATCTATAGCTTCCCTAACTAACGGATATTCGTGAGTTTCCGCGCTATCCGATTCCTCGACTGAATGAACTGCCGAATGGAAGGCAGCTGCAAATCTCTGCGGATAGCTTCATTCCCCACGAACCAAGGAGCATTCACAATCATCCTCATTAGTTTATTTTGCAATATCTTCAGAATGGAGATATTATATTTCGCCGCTTGCCCCCAGATACCTGAAACATACATGATGCAGGCTTGAACATCGTATTGTAGATGGTGAGTTTGTTCTTTAAACTCATTTTTGATTTTCTGTTGATCAGATGGTACAGATTAGTTATCTGACCCTCGATCTTTGATTTAACGCACATGATGTGCGGGTTCCAAGTGAGCCTATGGTCTATTAGAAGGCCGAGGTACTTTACCCGCGCTTACCAGTCAATCTCCCTCTCAGCGATTCTCACTTTTCAGGCCGTAGAAGATAGTAATCTTCCCATGGTTATCGCCTGAGTCGTGTTCGGGTTCACTCGGATCTTTCAATCGAGGTACCGGCGCTCAAGGTCGTTCAATACACGTTGCATGTT
>WOGO01004761.1:0-12985 GCA_015342085.1 Leptinotarsa defecta | reverse complement strand
ATCATGGAAGAACCAGTAAGATAAACACCGATGGACATGAATGAATTTTTCGAAAGACTGGAAAGAATGAGGAAAGAAGAAACAGAAACCAGGAATGAAGATATGAAGAAGTTATTTGGAAAAATACATGAGCAGGCAAATAATGTTGAGAAGTTAGGAAAAGAAATTAAAATAAACCATAATAATTTGAAACAAGAATTAGCAGAATATAAAAGGACTATTGAAGAAAAAGAAAAAATTTCACAGGAAGTGGAAGATAATAGGAAAGAAAACGAAGAACAGATTGACCAGGTATATGGAAGAATAACGACTGTAGAAGAAGGATTGGTGCAGGAAGTAAATACAAGGAGAGAAGAGAATGAGAACTTAAATGAAAAAATAGATAGGGAAAATAAATTAACTAGAGAAAAGTTTAAAGAACATGAAAATAATATAAATGAAAAAGTAATTGATATTAACAATAAAATAAAGCAAACAGAGAGACACCTAAGTAATAAAGAAGAATCAATAAGACTAATTATAGCTAGAGGTAATGAAAATAAATTAATATATAATGGTAACATTAAAAGGCAACATCCAGTACCACAGCATTATTGTGGTTCACCAATAAAGAGAAAGAATTCACCAATTTTGATGAATTTTCAAATAAATTTTTGAGCTATTTCTGGGGATCTTCCCAACAAAAGTTAATAAAAGATGAATTGCTAGGGGAAAAATTCAATTCTAATAGAGGAACATCTTACCACAAATATGCCATGAAAATATTTAGTGCATCACAGTATTTAAATTGCAATTTCACAGAAGAATATATAGTCAACTCAATGATCCAACATTTTGATAATAATTTAGAGGAGATTATGGTGCTATACAATTTTAAAGATATGGATAGTATATGTCAATTTTTGATGACACAAGAAAAAAGGAGAATCAATTACAAAACAGCTGAAACTATAGTCAATTGTATTGGAATGGATTGGATATTGTCGTGGCTGTGAATATTGCACATTGCGACGGTATTTCGGTACTAAGGTTTGGAACTTCATTACTGGAATGGTAGATGACGTTCAAGTAGGTAGATTTTGAGATTTTTTTTGACAAACAATTTTTTTATCTTCCATAAAAATGTCTTTTTCAATAGAAAGTATCCTATGTTACTTCTAATACCTCCAAGAACATGTGTATAAAATTTCATGATAATCGGTTGAGTAGTTTTCCTGTGAAACCGTAACAAACTAACTTATATTCACATTTATAATATTAGTAAGTAAGTATAATCAACTTACTGATGACTTGATTATGTGTTATAGTGTGATTTTGCTTCCTTTGCAATAGGCTACACACTTTCACTTTCTAAATTATCACTGTCAGACATAATTTAGTTTTTATTATTTTTAAAATTCAAACACTGTATTCACTATAGGTATCCGAGTTCATTGTGGCGGGAGAGATAGCGTAATGCGGAACCAGCGGAAAGAGAATCGCACAGTCGCTTGCGCATGGCGACTCGTCGCACCGGCATGCGTCGCCACGGCAAAAATCGGTTCTACGTGCGGATGTAGATGTTTCACATCAAAAAATAGAAGCATCCACTTCGAATTGAATTTTCATAAATAATGAAGAGAAAGAATGATAGTGCAACAATTTTTAGCGAAGTTTTTCACTGTATGACTCCTAGTTTCGAATAAAATAAACGAAATAAATGAAATAACATTTTCTATCTCTGGAGGGAGGGTTATATTTTAGTAACCTTGCATGTAATAGAACAGATATGCTAATGAAATGATATCGAATACATATTCTCCGTTGACTATCAGAAGTGGGATAAATTGAGCGATTTCGGTTCTTGAGGCTTTCAATAAACTCTAGACTTCCAAGTAGAACATTAAATTAGGCCATCAAGGACTCTAATCTTATATCTATGTGAGAGGGGAACGTTCGCATATTCAGAGCCCCTGCAAGGGTTGATATAGTGGGATAATAAATGGCTGAGGTATGTCGTGGTTGGATCTCGTGCACATCATCATTTTATCGAGAAGTTTGATTAACGAGAATATGATAAGATGTTATTGAGCAACTTTAACGGTTTTCTCAAAGATCTGACGGATTCTATGCTGAACTTTGTAAACTGAGCTAATATCATTTCAAGCATTTTTGTCACTGATTAATTATTTATTTCATACACTATTATACAGAATGAACGCAATTACAGAATAGGGCATTTGCAAACATGTACATCATATAATTTGTGAATCTACGTAAAAGAGAGAATTTAATGAAGAAAAATCTCATGGAAAATGAGAATTTGAACTTCCTTTTTATTTAACCTTACTGCAGTTTCGTCCTATAAGGACATTTTCAAAATTATCCATTAAACTAGAAATGATTCTTTACATTAGCCCTTATATAACAGCATTGTAGGTAATAACGGAGGTACTCAGCTTAATTGAGACATTTTGTGACAATGTGGATATGTTAATTTGACAATGTGGATATGTTAATTTGAAAACCGGTGAGTAAACTAAATCAATTTGATCATTCAACAGGTTGCACACGCAATGTGTATGCTTGTGAATAATTGAGTTTGCAACCCTTCCTTACATAGTGCAAAATTTTCGTATCGTTTAGATTCGGGATATAAGGGTTGCATACCAAGGAATGGTTTGAAAACGTCGAATCATTTTTTCCTAATCTGAAGGGCCTTTCACGTTTTGGGAAATTTCGACCACATTGTCCTTCATAAACACTAATACACTCCGGACACTTAAGCTTATAAACTCCAGATTTCTCCAACTTGCCACTTTATCTTTGGCATTGAAAAGGAAATCAGATAACCTGGAATGTGGTCTGAATGCCACTTCCTTATTGTTTTTTATAAAGAAACCCGCAAAAACCCGAAAAAAAACTGTCAGTTAGCTGGGATTTTTTTTATTTGTATAATCTGGCAGTTGAATATATCTAGAACATGGCTAACAGAATCACAAGTATCGCTAATTGTATGAATTCAACAAATGTAACAATTGAGAACAGGTAATGCTATTGTTTATGACCTTGGATAGAAAAAGGAATGAGACAAAAATTGTGAATTTCAAGCAATTCATAATAGGGTATTCCTACAGTAGGATACGTGCCTTCAAGTTTGAAAGACATATATTTTGAGAAGAGCCTCTGAAGGCTACTAACTATTCTATCTGAACCTGGTAGTACGGACTCCATACAACAGATGCATATTCCAGCCTAAGTCCAATAAAAGTGAAATAAAAAAGTTTGAATGTTGAAGCTTCTTCAAAGTCTTTAGTATTTCTAACTAGAAATCCATACATGTGATAAGCAGCTGTCAGAGTAGTGTCAATTGTTTATTGAAAGATAGGAATGAAAGTAACAACCAGATCATTGAGTGTGTCAGGACGCTCCAGAACTGGATTGTTAGTTGTTAGTTGTGTAATGTCAGATGGCTAGTATCTATAAGGGCAATCCCTGGTTGGTTGTGGAAAATGTACCTGAAAATAACTTGAAACCGATCAAAGAACAATTCAATAAATAACAGAAAACCACTTCATGAACCTAGACTAGTTTACGCTTTGGTACAAAAGTCATAAAAATTATGATCTCACGACTCATCATCCAAAAGTCATGAATTTGATTATCCACCAGATATTTTTCTCGAGAAATTGGGACGATTCTGCAACTTCACATGGCTAACATACTATGAATAGCCATGATGATCCCTAGGTGGCTCGGGGTGTTAACAGTCGATGCCATTGACACCCAAGAAAAATATAATAATATAGCTTCAATTGCCCAACAGTGAAACGATCCACAGAGCTATTTGTTGGAAGTAGGTACAATAATTATTGAAAATATTAATGTAGGACGAAAAAAAGTAAGAATTGAATATTGAAACTAATTATTACAGTTTATTGTATGATTTCCACTATAAAGGGTTTTACAAAAAATGCGGCACGTGTTTCACTATACAATAGCTTTCTCAAACGTAAACGACGAATAATTCCATCAGTATGAAAATTAGAAGCTCGGAATTCAATGAAGTCGACGAAGGCCGTTTTTGGCTGGTCCTGATTGGCGAAGGTTCTTCCGGTGGGAAATTTCGTCGATTTTCTCACAAAAGGACTCTGCCCGTTGCAGAAAATTATAGTGAATCACACCAATCGCTGACCACCATACAATAACCATGGTATTTTCTTGATGGGTGTTTGACCTCTGACTTATCGATGCCAAACCACTGTCTTGAACGTCTCCCGTTGTCGTAGCGTATCAACTTTTCATCACATGTTACGATCTGATCCAAAAATCCAAAAAAAAATATATAATTTTGGTTGAGCAAAAGCAAAGAAGAAGAGTCCTCAAAACGTCACAATTTCTTTCGTATCGGGCCCACACGATTTGAACCTTTCCACCTTTCCTGGATTACTGTAGGTCATCCACTTACGGGCTCATCTTCGAGGCTTAAATCTCCGGAACGAAATTTTGCAAACCAATGTCGAACAGTGCGTTCATTAACACCACCATTGCCAAATGCCTTGTTAATTTTTCGGTTTGTTTTCAGCGCTTTGGTTCAATTTGAATTCGTAGAGAAAAAGTGGATGGAAAATTTATCATGTGCAGTTGTTGAATTCTGCCATTTGTTAGGTTAGGTTAGAATTTTTATTTGTATTCAATTACATGGTTAATTATTAACAAAAAAATATTTCAGAAAGGATGCAAGGGGGGAACAAGTATAATTGTTCGCATGGAAATAATTTTTATTTTCATTTTGAAAATGTTGAAGTATGAATAAATATTATCTGTGGAAACATTGGGTTATTCATTCTTGCCAAGAGACTGTCTCTAATTTTGTCTCAGAATGAATATAGTTTCATAGTACTAAGTGATGGGTCTATCTCATTATAAAACTTGAAGACATTGTAGGTAAAGCTTCTTCGGAACAGAGGAGTTTTTTAAGGTGAAAGCGAGATATGACCCCTATGACGTAAATTAAGGTTATGAATATCTGTCCTATATTTTATTTTATTGTAAAGATATGGGGGACACTGTTTATTGATTAATGCATGGGTTAAAATGAGAAAATGAAGTTTTCGACGATTTTGCATTTTTAATCACTTTGCGGATACCATAGATCAATCTGAGACATGATTTCTGTATTTTTTCTATACGATTGATATCGTTATGATCTAAGCATAGTCCATACAGAACGTCACAAAAGTTAAAGTGACTCAGGACAAGTGTATCACTTAATATTCTTTTAATTGATTATGAAAGAACATGTCTATGAGGGTATAGCATTTTCAATGAACAATAAGCCTTTTGAAGACAAGAGTTAATATGTTTTCTAAATCGAAGTTCTGTATCTAAATGTAAACCTAAATTCCTTGCATCGCTTGTAAACAATAACTCTTCATTTTGAATTTTAATTCTCATAATGGTTTCAATGTGATGTTCGTTTTTTCCAAATATCATTACTTTAGACTTGAGTACGTTGATTTTCAACTTATGCGCATGTGATACCTCTACTAATCGGTTTATATCTTCAGATATAACTTTTTGAGTCTCAAACCAATCTTCTGGAGCAAATGAGTAATACAATTGTGTATCATCAGCATAAAAGTGGATTCTACAAGTTGTAAAGCTCGAAATGAAATTACTTGTGTATATACTAATTAGTACGGGGCCAAGTATAGACCCTTAAGAAACTCCACAAGTGACCTTTTCTATTGCTGACTGACCCACAGCTGCCTCCACATATGACTCCTGTCCTGTAGATAATTACACATAAGACTAATAGCACTGTCCGAAAAACCTATGAAGTGTAAAATAGAGAGTAAAATTTCGTGGTTTATCGTATCAAATGTTTTTGAATAATCTAAGAGAATAAGAACAGTTGTTTTTCCTCCATCTGTCTCTCTAATAATATCGTCAACAATGTTGAGTAAGGCTGTAGCACAACTGTGTTCCGGTCTGAACCCTGATTGTTCAGAAGGCAATATAGTATATTTTTCAAGATGATGTCTTATTTAAAAGTTCATGATTTTTTCAATTACCTTCGACAGACGTGGTAGTATACAAACCGGGCGGAGGTCATTGTAACTCATTACACCACTTTTCTTAGGCAATGCAATTATCCGTGTCACTTTCCAGATATCAGGAAAAATACCTTCCAGTAAACAAGAATTGACAATATTAGTTAATACTTGTAGAACTGTTGGGCAGCAAAGTAATATCATTTCTAAATTTATTAAGTCAGGACCAGTAGCTAGTGATTTCACCTCTAGCAGGTGAAATGAAATTCTTCGACAGTAACTGTTGAAAAATGAAAGAGTTCCCCAAAAACAGAAAATGAAAGCATCTGTTTCGAGATGGTTTTTTCTTCCAGTTTGTGTCTGAAAGTTACTTCTTTGCATGATCTACACTCTGCACAACTTTGTAAATAGTTTATTTTAAAAATAATTACTTTCTTCCTTTCTTTGGAATATTCCCACGTTTTTTTATATAAAGATGAAGAAGTAGAAAGTCAAAACCTTTACAACTACAGTTTGATACTTAGTTGAATATTATTCTACACAAACCACTGTAATTCAGTGTGGCAGTATTTTTTCTTAATTCGTCAGGTTTTTATGAATTGTGTCAGAAAAGTATTATTTATTGTAATTCATTCCTTGTGGTGCTTGTAGAACTCATGAGCTGATAGCTTTAAGTTTCTGTGACTTCCCTGTTTATTCTTAACCTCATTAATCTTAGTTGAAATTTCTTTAAAGGAATAAAAATTATTATCATCATCAGTATATATTAAAATCTAATAGCAAATTGCAATGAAAATAACAATCCTGTGATTCATACAAAACAATTTGGTCATACTTAAGACACGTCTGTTGACATGACACCTTATTTCGAAAGTAGGTAAACCAGGCTCATTCAATAATATAAATTATGCCAAACAACCACTTAGTACATACAATAATTTAACAATATCACTTGATAAATAGTCAACTGCCTCTAATGATATCTTCTAAGCTGTTTTACAAAGAAATGAGCCTTCTAGGAATAAATCAATCTATTGAATGAAGACTACAGTTTTGCCACTAACACAAATGTTATTATTACTAATAAAAGAAATAAGGTTGTAGCAGTTGACTGCAATTTTGTTTACTGCATCATTAAAAAAATTATTTGAGAAAGAATCAATTTTGTATTACTAACTACATACCAAATGATAATTCCTTCTAAACTATTACTGAATTTGTAATTTTCAGATAATTATCAATGCTGGTGATTGTTTAGCATCTATGAACGAAACATTGCTTACTCACAAGTAAATCGAAAAGTATTTATATGAATATTATGAATTTTCAGCCAATTTCTAGAAATAGCATTGCTATTGAGCAAAACATATGCATTTCTTCAAAATAACATCTGGACCTCGAGCTTTTGATAATTTGTTACATTATTTTATAAATATTTTCTAGTCTCTGAAAAAATTTTAAAAATTAGATATATTCGAAAAAGAATTGTTGTTGACTCATTGATATCTTTAATACACTTGTTATATGAAGTGTGGTAGTTTTCAGAATGATACAATAATTCTATATCAAGAGTTCAGATGAGAAAATTTTATAGTTAGGAGGTCTATTTCTTCCAAGTTTCCGGAAAATAATGTGACCATGGGCTCAATGCGTTTTTCTCCCATCCACTAGTTTCTACAGGTCCTTTGTTGTTTGTCATATTTTTCTGAACATAATTTGGGTTGCACATGTATTGCTTGCCTGCTGTGAATCAGAGCCTCAGCTGAGGTCTTTGTGATGGAGTCCTATTTTGTTTAGGTATCCTCTAAATTGGCAATGTCCAGTGAGTAGCCCTATAATTATTCTGGGTCAACCCCTGCTGTGCTGAAGAAGCCCCTAATGAAGATTTTTCCTGGGTGTATTCCCAGTACTCTTCAGGTTTCTTGTGTTTTTTATTGACCAATTTGCTGAGCAATTACCCCCTCAGCTGGTTCAAGACTTATAGAGCTGATGATCTATATCTAGCACACTCAACAGCTTATTGATTAAGGATGTTGAACTGCTGAAGTACAAATTACTTGGCAATCATTTTCAGCAAAAAAAGGAAGTCAAGAAAGTATGAGGTATTTATGTAGAACAAGAAATCGAAAATTTAGTTTAGGCTGAAAATTTAGTTGAAGCTGAAAATTTAGTTGAAGCTGAAAATTTAAGTGTATTTTATAAATGTTCCTATAGATGAGTATTTGCTACTGGTACTCTTATCATATGAAGTGACTCAAGATGATTCATGAATTACTACCTTCAAGATATTTGGGGAAAAATTTCACAGCACTTGTTACAAAAATATTTCCCAATTTATTTTTGTGATCAAATGAAAATGATATGTACTTGGACTGATTGAATTAGAATGAATTACAAATGTAAAAAAAAATGTAACAAATCGGACATTGTAAACTGAAGTCGTTCAGAATAAATATAAATTGTTAAATGAATCGTTCATTCGAATGTAGATATTCTCCTCGCATTATCACCGGTAAATTCCAAAACTCACCTGCAGAAAGTGCGTTAGAAGATCGGTTCAGAAAATTAACTTGGGAAACACTTGAAATTAGTTACAAGTAAAACAACTCCCTAACTAGCATTTCAAAACGCTTTCCCTTCAGTTGATTTCCCACTCTTTTGTTTGAAGTTGACATATGCCATATATCAGTGTTGCCAATGTATGAAAAAGAAAATTAAAATTAGTCATGAAAGCCCTTTTTTACAATTTACAGCATCGACTACCAATGTCACTAGTTCTTTGTCAATAAATTTCAATTCAACACACAGTGATTATGAAGGATTATTGTCGTTTTTCGAAGTTATTTTGAAAATCCAGTATCATTTGAAAATGAAACCAGTTGTTATATTGGAAATATATTTGTACCCTCACAACTCTCAATGAATTATCAGAATATGTTGAAAAAATTTATATCCATCAGAGTGTTAGCCGACTCATGAAGAATTTGTTTGAATTCAATTATACTTAGTCAAAAGCAACAAAAATTATTAGTGCAAAATATAAAATGTTATATTAGGAAAAATTTTAATATTCAAGAAACATATACATTACGGAGTGAAAAAAATTCTTTAATCTTGAAACTACCTGAACAACTACTTCAGATTAATACCGACAACAGTTCAAAACGGCCAAATTACAAATTCCCCATACAACGATTCGAAGCCCTATACATACTATGCTATTTTACGCTAAGTAATTCAAATCTACGCATATCTCGATACGACATTTTGTTCTTATTGTCTCCTGTCTCAGTTGTATAAGTGTATTATTTTGATCTAGTTAAATCTATCGAATCTGTTAACCAGCTGTCGCCTCCCTACGCCTACTCAGGAAAAGAGTCGAATTCACCAAAGAAATTATTGAAAAAAAAAAATAAAACGAAATAAAACAAGAAATAAAAAAGTTCTCTAGTATTGAATTTCACCACAAGATGCAGAGTTCCAGGCTGGTGTCGTGATAATGATTGGATAAAAATTGTAAACAACTGCTTCGTCAAACTTTCTTTTCCTTCATCCAAACGCCTTTCATAAGGTTCGCCCAAATCGGTGAAACCATCTCTTTGAATAACATAGATAATGATATCGGTGTTAATATGGTTGATACATTTATATATATTTATATGATAGTGCTATTCTGCCTAACTTTATTTTCTTGTTATGAATCGAAAATTGAAAATTAAAAATGTTTCGTGTTGTTACCATTAAGATCCATGGATGGTTATTACAAAGCCGAGGTCACCATATTCAAAGAAGAAATAGAAGTTTTATTGGTTAGATTACATTCCCAAGTTTATTTATTAGGTTAGGTTATCATTCTTGTTTACTTCAATTTTCGTATTTTGTTACCCTTAAGAAATGCCTAAATTGAGAAAACAAAGGCGTAGGAAAGTCTACAGACATAATGTTAATAGAAAGAGACTGCGGAATAAAATTTTTGACGCAGGAAAAATAGAATGGTGAGTAAAAATGGTTCTAAACTCATGCATGCACTCCTTCCATTTTATCTGTTATTACCTGATTCAGTTATCAAACAATCTTTGAAAATTTAAAATATGAAATTAAGATGGAAACAATTTTACTCTAATTTTACATTTTGTTGTAAAATTTTTGGTGGAAGAAAACTAACACTTGATCTTGTTTTCAGCCAAGAGGTCAAAAATGCCTGGGAAAAACAAAAATCCGTCCAAACTAACCTGAAACAAATGGGTTTATCGTATGACCCTAATCAAACTATCAAAATTCCTAACAAAAAGAAGGAGCTCATATGCTTGGGTGGAGGAACAGAAAATTGGGATAGAACATCAGTTGAAGAACCTATAGTTTTATCAAAAAGTTATGTTGCTGAATCTTTAGAAAATGATGCGAAAGCTCCTAGGGAAAGAAGATTCAATTTACCGAAGGGGCAATTAGAGCGCCTTTCATATTTGATGAAAGCTTATGGAAACGACTATAAGGCAATGGAACGAGACAAAAAGAATTATAATCAAGAGACTTGGAAGCAGATACGACAAAAAATTAAAAGGTTCATAAGCATAGCGGAAAAAAATAATAAATATTTAGATGGAATAGATTTAAGTTTGTATGAATTTAGCAATAGTGTATCAGATGATGAAATGTAGAAAATAAAATTTTGAAATGAGAGTGACAAGAAATAATGAATTTTTCGAAGTCATATATAAAGATGTTGAATTATTCAGTTTTTCCTGGATGAGATATTTCTAACCAGAGATCTAACAAAATATGTATAATAGTATATTTGAACAGACCTCATAGTATCTTCCTTAAGTTTTTTGTAAATAATCTTAATTTTCATCATCTAGTTGAACTGAATGTTCTATATATTGAACGTTAGATCGAATAAATATTGGGTATTTTCACATGATATTTCATGTTTCACAATATATTCCACAGCAAGATTATCTAACATTATAACATAAAATGCCTGCTCTTTTTCAAGTGATTGCTTTCTTAAAATGTTTCATATAGTATGAAAACGCGTAAACGAAATACGTTTTGCGGTTTTGTAAACTGTTCAATGAAAGTCTCAGTGAATATTATAATATCTAAAAAAAATATTTTCCTGGGTACCTACACCACAAAAAAGCGAAAAGCTATGGACTTTCATTCAACCGGTAAAATATGCAAATGACTGTTATGTCAATAACTGTTGTATGATTTTATGATAAAATAAATATTACCATTATATTCAGAAGTTTTTGTTTTCAGAGCAGCTTCCATTGCCTGAAATTTGTAAACGTACCTCTAATTTTTCACAGCTTTTGGTACTTTTTATCGAAGCCATCTTCAACCAAACTAGCGCCTTCTTTTCTTCTTTCTTTATTGGCCGCTGCTTCCTATTCAGGCGCCAACAGCGTGAAGTTATTTTCACCTCAATACAAAAAAGAAGAAGAATACCTGCTTGTTAAATTTTTTAACGTTCATTATTTTTGAACTGTTTATGTTTATATATTTGTTATACTGGAAAAAAACCACATAACATATTTGTATATGATGTTTAAATAATACATCTGATTAATAAAAACGTTGGTTCCTCATATTTTTTCGAATTGTGCAATAATAATTACAAAATATCAGTATTCATCTCACGGAAGCCGAATTCGGAGGGTAATATCCTGTTGCAATAGTTATGGATAATTTTTTTCAAACAAAACATATTACAAATCGATTTCAAAATCTTGATGAAGTCAAATCTGTAACATGTGAAATTGTCAAATCAAGCAGAACAATGATTTCTCTATTTAAAAGCATATTTCAAATCTCGTCTACTCTAAAGTTTCAGTTGTTGAACATTTACTTAAACCATTACCATCATGATTGAAAAGAATCCTAAACGAAAGAGCCAAGCACCTGTTGAACCTGAAATTGAAGATAATGAATCGGAGGAAGAAGTGAATTTGTCGGATGATGAAGGAACATTTGTAGACGGCATCAGAATCCCTCCAGCCACGAAACCTATTTGTTCTTTTGATCCAACTGGCCCCCGACTCATCATCACCAAAATTTCGAATAATTTCTTCAAGAGTTATGCTGAAGAGCAGGTTTTGGGTCCGTTTCATAAGGTACTTGTTATTAATGTTGGATTTTCTGTTATCACTAGAAGTGTTTTTCTAATATCCAACTGTGTTCATTTACCTTGTTATAGAAAATTTGATTATTTCTCCTTACATATTTATAATAAAAAGGGAATAGCAGGGACATAGTATTATTTTCACAAAAAAGGGGTTGCATTTTTCCCTTCCACATTTGAATTTGTTATAACCATCAGGTGCTTTGTATTTTTGTTTCACAAACCTTCAAGGCATTTTTTTTGTTACTGCATTTTTGTAAAAGAAATTTACTATCAAATAAAAGAAAGTCATTGTTATTATTATTGTTTCAGTGCTTCAATGCCATTGTGGGACCCAACGGCAGTGGTAAAAGTAATGTTATTGACTCCATGCTTTTTGTCTTTGGCTATAGAGCTACCAAAATAAGATCGAAAAAAGTGTCTGTCTTACTGCATAATTCAGATAAATACCAAAATGTCAGGTCCTGCACTGTGTCTGTTCACTTTGCCCTAATTATAGACAAGGTAAGTGAGATTTTCATGAAAACCCTTGAACAAAAAATTTTAGAATCCATTATCACCATAATATTAAGTTGAATCAGTTTGTTTTTCTAATTGTTGGAAAATTCTTGGTAAATGATCTATTCCTACTTTAGAACCTAAAGATCATACTGTCTTAATAGAAAACTTGGTCAAAACTTGTTATACTTTGAATTACTCGAGTTGCATAATTCTCGGGTTTTTAAGGTAGATATGTAAAACATTTCAGGCTGGAGATGAATATGAAATCGTACCCGGTAGTGAATTTGTTGTTTCACGTACAGCCAATAAAGATAACTCGTCT
>WOGO01004760.1:0-12985 GCA_015342085.1 Leptinotarsa defecta | reverse complement strand
TCTATGTCTAAAAATATTTTGATCAAACCACAATATCCAATTATTACTCATTGTCGACAATTTTTTTTAAAGGTCAAATAGTATGTCAACATTAACGAAACTGTCTCTGAAGTGTTTGTCAAAAATGAAATGGAGCATCAATTTTAAAAAGTTCAAACAATATATAAAAATATAAATTGTTTGTCATGTGACCTGCTTAGTCGACCAGATCTCAGACTACTGGATTTCTCTTTAATTGTATCTATCAATTATCGACTCAAGGACAATAGTAATGAACACTATAAAGAAGAACATTTTTTGCTTAAGAAATTATCTATTGCCAACGGAATAATTTTGGGTGCAAAAGTATCTTAGAAAATAAATCAAATATAAGTCAATATTAACAAAACTGTCTCTGTTTTGGCTTATCATCCACTAGAATTAATGAACCATAAAAAAGATTATGACAGATAATGCTTAAATGAATATAACATCGAAACACAACAATGTAAGCATTTATCTGATTATAGATACTTTTAAAAATATACTCTAACAATTATAATTGAAAGCTATCTGAAGAAGTGAAAACTATTTACAAGTGTGTAATAAGGAGAGTTGAAAAACTGATTATTATTATCGAAAACCTGGAGTATTGTGTTGGTTTGTGTGAACCCCCAAATTTACATTTTTCTAAGGGTTTATGCCTTCATTGAAATAGAAATGTTGAATGATAAAAATGTTATCAAAATCAATAAAATAGTTTTTACATATTGTAGAATATGCATATCAAAACATCTTAAATTGAACAAAGGAATAAAATCAGAACAATGAACAGAATAGTTTTGTCGACTTCAAGTTGAAATTACATGCACCAGGATTTTCGCTTTTTAAAATAATCTAAAATTATCAAATTCTTCACAAATACTATCATAAATTTTTAACCTGAATACTTGTCAAATCTCTCCGAGACTAGATGAGAAAAACTAACAATTCCTGTCAAAATGTCACATCTAATCTGAAATGATATAGAAAAATTAATGATTATTAAAAAAAAGGTAACTAAAAAATTAGATTTGCTTCGAAACTAAAATGATTATTGATCTGGGCATTCAGATTCAATTAAAATCAACTTGGTGACAAGTAATTTTGCAAATACAAATAATTAAACCTTAGTGGAGCCATCTGTTGATTACTTCCCACAAAAATCAGTGCTAGGACAAAATCTCCAATTCAATGTATGGAATATAATCAATTCATACATGCGTCCTCTTCGTTAACGAAAGATCCAGTCTCCTACAAGTACCCATAACCTGTGCAGGAATCCACACAACACTGAATAGAACTGATGAAAACTATCATAGTCACCACCCCTTTTTATCACCATTCAATGTGAACAAGTTCATACAAGTTTGTTGATTCAAATAACATCAAACACACCGTACGACTCATCTGCGAATCCACGCTTCACAGCATCAAGTCTGGATTTTTCTACAGTGGCTCAACATACAGGGTTACCAAACAAAACAGGAACTGGGACAGTATTTTAGAAAAATTCAGAGATCGTCGATTTTTCATTGAAAAAGGATAGTTTTTTCGGGTATTTGTCATTAATCAGTTGCACCGATTCGTCCCTTAAATATTGTTTTTGGCGATCCTCAGTTTTGTTCAAGAGTCCATTCACAATATTTATAAATGTATTTATCAATGATATACCTGGTCTGTTAAAAAAAATAGGGTGAATTTTAATTTTTCTCAAAAAATATTTATTCATCAATTTCAATTTTGTCCGGTTCAAAGTAGTA
Source organism: Leptinotarsa defecta (assembly GCA_015342085.1). NCBI lineage: Eukaryota > Metazoa > Arthropoda > Insecta > Coleoptera > Chrysomelidae > Leptinotarsa > Leptinotarsa defecta. The sequence continues at coordinate 11,204 of WOGO01004760.1, read as the reverse complement.
CACCTCAGATATGAAATACGTATGCCATCGTTTTTTTCCATACCTCAAAACAATTCTGATATACATATTTTGATATGTCTTTGAGTTCCTCAGCGATGCGGTTTTAATCTCTTCAATCTACGCAAAACGCCGTCTTTTTGTAGGTCCCTTCAATCTTGGGAACAGAAAAAAGTCGCAGGGGACCAAATCTGGTAAATAAGGTGGCTGAAGCATGAATACAGTGCGAGTAGATGCATTATCGCGATACAAAGGTTATGAATTGTTCCACAATATTGGACGTTTTCTTCGTATTGATTCTTGCAAGCAAGCGCTCTAGAGGCACTACGCCACGATAATTGAATAAAACAGTGGGCTTTGGCTTCGATGTCATAACCACATACCCATAGGTAATGTATGTGGCTCACGAAATATGAATATTCACCTTATTTTTTAGATAGACCCCATTGTTAAACACATTAGGAATTGGTTTGGTAATTTAAGTATTTGCTGATGACATTCTCATTTATATTAATAGTGAAAATGTTACAACTCTTCTAACTATAATCAATGGATAATGATGTGGTTTTTGAAGAGAATTCAAAGTTCTGTTGAACATACCCAACATATTATGAAAAAAAATCAGGGATTGAAATAGATTTACTTGAAAGAATTAGTTTGGACGAAATTTACTGTGGATAAAATTGAAAATCTTTCAAGAAAACAAAATCCAGCTTTCAGGATAATTCTCAATAGAAAAACAAACATTTCAAATCTTCAAATGAACTGACAATAATTATCAATGCTTTATATTTCACTCATTTTTGTAAATAAAGACATTCGTTTCGAGTGTCCCTTTTCAAATGAAAAATCGATCATTCCAAAACGCAAAGTACCTACACCTACCTTTAAGGGTATGTCTATGGTCACCAGTGGCGTACGCGAATCCGTTCTGTCTACGTAGGGATTGACGTCGTAGGGATTCACGCATACAAATTTCTCGGGGTCCGTGTCCAGGTCCGTAACGGGCTTTTGAATTTCCGGGAGGGGAATATCTAACCCGATCAGATCTGCGCGACTTATTCGCGTGGATTTCTCGGAAGGATCCATAACGGGTGATGATTTCAACTGCGTAGGCCATGTTGACAGGGACTAGAAAAAAAAATCAACAATAAAATTTCAATAGAGCAAAGGAGAAAGGATGTTTCCCATTGTATATGCCCGACGATGACACCGGCGGACTACGTTCGAGTGATTTTTGTGGTGAACAGGAAATCTCTTATTTTTTTTCAATTTATAGCCCCGGAAGTTGATTTGAAATTTTTTTTGCACAAACAGATCTAGTGAATTGTTTTAAAGTCGAAAAAAACCACCACTTACTGTAGACTTCCTATTTACAGATAATTTTTTTGTTTGGTATACCCCAAAAAAAAACGCCAAACAAAAACCAATTTTGAAAGTGAACTTGTAGATGAATACGTTTTCCGACATGAAACTATTTCTACTTACAACTTTAAGCATAGAAACCAAGGTAAAAAATATGAGTGAAAACTGACACTGAAACATCTGTTGAAAAGAAAAACAACGCAATATGTGGAAGAACATGCTTAAAGTTGTTTATAATACATCCACTGTTCATTCTATTCAAAACACAGAAAGACATCGTCAATTTTCTTGAGTTATTCAAAGTAAATGATTCTCACTGGATCTATGGAAAAATCCTTGATCCGAATAATACATTCGTGTACAGACTTTCCCTTATAGATGTGCATTGCCTTTGAAATTGGCATACTAAATTTAGATAATGACAAAGTATTGATCAAATACATGCAAATAAAAAAATAATTTTTTTCAAGAAGGGTTAATTTGGCAACAGGATCAATTTAAAAAAATTGTTTTCTTGCCAACGGTTCGAATTGCCTTTTTTCATTCAAATTCTTTTGTCATCGATAAAGATAGACATATTATTAGTATCATAGATAAAGCCATTCCTTTGTTTCAATGTGTTTTTGTATTGTTGTTGTCTTTGAAATTTTATAATTCAAATGTTCTTTTTTAAATAGTTATATTTTCAACATTAAGAAATTCCTTTTCGGTGAGTAATTTATCTAAGAATTCGTGATTCCTCGTAATATTGAAATGATAAAAGTTATGTTTTGTGGGAGCTATGTTCATGAACTTTTTTTGTTGCAGAGCCGCGAAGAAGAATTTAAGTAAATTCGAAATGTTGGCAAGAAAAAAAAATTGTTTTTACAAAAAAAAATTGATCGTGTTATCCAAATAAATCTTCTTGAAAAAGATTATTGGACCACTAAACCAGTTTACTTGAAAAAAGAACAATGGCTTTGATACTTTCCAATTTTAGAGAATCCTTCACAGTCTTATAAAACGGTAAATTTTAAACAGTGGACATAATTAAAATGACCTTATCATCCTTAAAGATACAATATATAATAAATAGGGATTTGTATGAAAAGTATACCCTTGAATCCTTCAACATTCTTCTTTTTTCCTATAATACAAAAAAGAAATGAAACCATTAGTATTTTCATTGAAAAACGGCAGAATGCTAATCAGTAGTAAATATATAAAGTACAGTTTTTCAATACAAGGTAAAAGTGGAATTTCTGGCGTAGAATAAATCCAAAACAAGCACTTTTCCTAATCGCCAGAACTACAATACTATTCTCGACTCGCGTTTCATTAACCAAGTTGGTGCCTTCATGAGATGACAAAATAGAGGCCAGTTTTAGAGTAAGGAATTAGGTTTTCTTCATCTATTGAAGACTGCAATTTGGTAGGTAAAACATACATCGAGAAAAGTACTGCATTTCCGGTGATTGGTGAAAAGTCCTTGTTTCACTCAAAGCGATAGGAAAAGAAGTACCAACATAAGGTCAATAGAAGAATGATATCTGGTAGTGATTTGAATGTATCAACATTATTTTCATTATGAAGGCCTGATAATAATTTTGTTCTTTTCAGAAACAGTTAGATTTTCATTATTATAGTAAAGGTATTTTATTCGCATAGACATGTTAAGTTAATAGGGTTTTTAATAAGAGTTGATATTTTGGAAAAAAGTACATTCAAATTTAAAAGCCAGTGATGATAAAAAATCGTGGTGGTTCGATATGGACTGGAAATACCAAATTAAATTCCAACTCAGCGTTTATATTCAAGTAGACATTTAGTACTACTTTCTTTCAAGTCCATATCGATTACGTTAGTATTTTATTGTGAAAAGCAGTGATGATAATTTACTGTTAGTATTTTGTTATGGTTCGTCCCATTCATCGATGTCCCTATGAAAAAACACAGTCACCAAGTACGGAAAAATTACTTCTAACAATTCAAATGCAATGTTATTGTTCGTTAGCTTGTGTAATTTCCACATACTTTCAACCTCAAAACGTCAAAGCTATTTACAATGAATGCAAACGATTTTTAGAGTACCACAAGAATCCATATTTCAGGCCCAATCCTTTAAAAAATAGGTATTAACGCTTTTGGAAAACAGTCTTGAAAAATCTACTGGCTACATCCGATAGAACCGTTTTTCTTTTCGAGTTCGAGACAATTGAATGCTGTGTTTTTTCGTGGCGGAACAAAAATCCACTCTCTCAACCATTCCGCCATACTAATCTTTTCATGATTACCATTGCATGATAATATGACATTTTAATGGTATTAGTGGAAATATATATCTTCGAAAGGCACTCTAAATCAATACAAGATACATCATGTACAACCTCTCCAGTGGCTTAGGTTGGTATTCGTCGGAGTTCTGACAGGTGACCCATCGAACGGAAAACCGATTGTTTTTTTCATTTTGGGGGATTTTAGAAATTTTTCGATTGGCCCCAGTGTATGGTCCTTCTAAAAATATTCGCATGTGTAGAAACAACAAGTTACAATACCTACTTACACACACATTCACATTTACCTACAAGAAATTTCGGTGTTTGGTGTACAGGATATTGGCGGCTGTCTGTGTAAATGTTTTACTTAGAAATGATGGTGTACATGAAATATGCAAATTATAATAAATAATGAGCCCTTTGGAATGTTTTTAAAAGCATCACTGTTCACCATATCTTATTAGAATATAAAAAAATAGGAAGTTTGTTTGCTTTTCCTGGGTTTTTTTATTTTGTAACGTAAATCAAGTTCTTTTTTTTCTAAATGAAATTTTATATTCTGAAAAATAAAATGTTTTATTATTCAAACAGTATTTTTACTTATAAATATATAAAACTTTCTAATAAACAACATATTATTATTTATTTAAAGAAATGAGAGTTTTTCAACAAGCTATTTACAAAAGAAACATCTCCATCAACCTGAATTTCTTGGTTCGCATTAATATTTGTTACACCCACATACCAACCAACCAACATCCTGTATATCAATATAATGAAGTAAAACGTATTTGTTCAAATGTTTAAAAAAATAGACAACTCTTACAAAATGTTGGACGCCACAGTATTTAATAACTATTATCTATAGCACTTACATTAGATTCGCCTTGTCCGGTTTTAAAAATGTTGACTCTCCGGAGAACTCAGCAGAAGAAGAGTTGAGAGTAAGGAACGCTCAACCTGAAAAATAATAATATTCAGAAAAAATGATATCGAAAATAAATTTAAAAAAAAAGGGTTGTTCCACCATAAAAAAAAAACCCGAATTTATCTTAAAATTCAAGCATATATGAGAGAAACTAACGAGTGATATCACTCTGTAAACGCTAACATTGAATTAATCAACAAAATAAACATGTACGTTAGTAATATTTGTTTTAGGTTCATTCCTCTCCATGCGGATGATTGTACAAATCAGAGCCACCTTGAGATAAAATGCAAGTCACGTAATTTAAACTGATCGAAATCGGTCCGCAAAACCGATATCGAAGATCCATATTTCGTCAGCTCGAATTATCAAAAATATTTAAAGAAATATTCAGTTTTTCGCAACAGATCTTAGTACTAAAGCGACGTATGTTATATAATTTATCCGTTACTTTTGAGAAGCCCCGTATAAAAAGTGGTGAATTAGCTAACCTCCAAAATCCACCCGTTCAGTTTTAATCTAGCTAAAACAATTCATGAAAAACAAAACATTATTCTAGATGTTTTCTAGAACAACCTGAAATGAAATATATTCGCGGTTTGTAGAAAGATTATCGTGCTTGACGACCATATCACGAGATTTTTTGGTGCGTCATAAAATGATAATTCAATGGTTTCTTTCCTATCAGCAACTTGATGACAGCTATAATGTAGAGGTGAATTTCCCATATTATTGCCCACTTTTTATAAAATTCAACTAAAGTCGAAACGTGTATCAAAAAATGGTACAGCCCCAAAAAAATTGTAATCTTATTATATTATTTGAAAGAGTGCACGAAAAACAAGAAAAAAAATTATATTGATCTAAAAATAATACTTCTAGACTTTACTAAAAATCATTTTCATAAATTATCACTATCGCCAAATCTTGCCTATCGATACTTGCGAATTTTTATCATTGTATAACTTCGTAGACTAAATAAGCATTCGTCTGATTTTTAAAAAGCGGACTTTGATCGCTCGTGTGGGTGCGACTGCTTTAGAAACAAGCTTCGACAAGTCTGTTCCTCGTACGGTTTGAATCGAAATCAAGGTCGATCGCAAAATTAGAAACGCTGGGACTAAATCTATCGTACGTCAGTATTTGCCGATCGATACGAAAAATTCTCGGAAGTCGAGCATGTGGGTAAAACGCGAAAGTACTGTAAACCGACAATTCCTAGAAATAACCGTGTTGCCGGCTGAACTGGAATTCCCCGAATCATTTTCTTTTTTATATAACTTCTGTACCCATTTGGAAAATACGCTATTCAAACAATAAATTGGCGGTTGAAAATCCGGTAGGTTTTGAGCACAGAACTAGGAAACAGATTAAACAACAATCACTTCAATCTTGAAAAATTGTCTTACAACACAATTACTTACATAATACATGGGCTGAAAAGTCTCGGACCTTACAAATAGATAGCGCTAGTTTTATTGCATTTACCGCTTCTTCAGTTATTACCTATTAACTTTAAAAGAAAGCTGTTGAAATTTACTGATATTCTACTCATAAGTTTCTGAGTTATTGTGCGAAGGGTGACACTACTTTTGTTATTTTGAAAACAATTGATCAATAACATTTTCGTGTTTTAATGTTATACTGCTTCTTGATGGGAAAAAATATTGTTCAACCAAAGCAATGGCTTGAAACGTGTTATAAGGACTCCGCTCCATGAGAAACAACAATTAAACGTTGGTTTGCTGAGTTCAAACGTGGTCGTAGAGACACCGATGATGCAGAAAACACCAGAAAACAAAAAAAATCCTCCTCAAAATCGTTTCAATGACCAAAAAGTGAAGTTACGTAAATTATCCGACATTGTATAGGTATCAAAAGCACATGTGGGCTTTATATTGCATGAACATTTGACTATGAGAAAGCTCTGTTCAAAGTGGGTGCCGCGCAAGCTAACTGTTAACCAAAAACAAGAACGCCTTGATGATTCTGAGCAATGTTTGGCCATGATTAACCATAAACGGAAATTTTTGCGTTGATATGTGACAATGGATGAAACATGGAACCATTCCGGAATCAAAACGATCGTCATCTGAGCGGAGAACAAGCAATAATCGGCTGGAAAGGTTATGGCCTTGGTATTTTGGGATGTGTGTGGTGTAATATTCATCGACTAACTTGAAAAGGGAACTATCATCAATAGTGAACATTATATAGCGTTATTGGAGCGTTTGAAGGTCGAAATTGCAAAGAAACGATCTCATATGGCGTATTGTTTTATCAAGGTAAAGCAATGTATCACAAATGAATCAAGTCAATGGCAAAACTACATGAATTCAATTTCGAATTGCTCCCGTATTCGCCAGATTTGGCTCCTAGCGACTACTGGCTGTTCGCAGACCTCAAAAAATGCTTACCGGTCAAAAAATTCGCCAAATGAGGAAGTTATTGCTAAAACTAGGGCCTACTTTGAGGCAAAAGATAAATCGTTCTACAAAAGTGGTACTGAAATGTTATAGTGGCGCTGGAATAAATGTGTGGCTCTTGATGGAGATTAAGTTGATGAATCAAGCCAATTAAAAAAAAAAACGGGTTTTCTTTCTTAGTACCGGGACATTTCGGCCCATGTGTTAAGAGCTAAAATAAGAGTTCGGTGTATGGCCCTAAAAAAGTTAAATTTACATTTTTTTTGTTAGGAAGTGTAATTATTGACTCAAAGACGGAAAGTTCAATGTTGTAGATTTATAAATATTTGTAGGCACAATTGTAAGTTATAGTGGTATTTATCACTACCCACCGTAGACAGAAAGCTAGGTTAGGTTGGAGGGCTCAACTTCAAGTTGAGGCCGATTTTTGTTAGGATGCCTAAGAAATTTACAAATTGAACGAGCTAAAGGTCTAAGCCAGTCTTTGGGGAATACGGCCATTAGTGTTATCAAAATAGTATGCAAGAGATGGCGGAGGGCAAATTTCAGAAATTCGCACACGATTGTAATTTTTGTGGATAATAAATGAGAAAATAGTTTCTTTTGAAGACATAAAATCTCATTTGTGGGCAAATGAATACTGAAAAAAATTATCTGAAAGTTAGACAACAGTTAGAAATCCAAATATATAAGCTTATACACCGCAATGTATACACACATTTTCTAGAGTTATGTCGTGTTTGTTCAGTATGTTATTCACTACGTAAAAGCTACAGTGATAGTGAAACATGTGATATTTTCGAAAATAAAGTTTGTGAAGATCAAATCGTGAGGTGTAGTCTATGAAATTACTATGGAACTTCATCAAGTACGATCGAGTCAATCGAAAAACTTCCTTAAGCAAAGGGTTACAAAAAATTCCACCGATTTTTGTGAAAAAAATATTTTTCAGGACTGTTCTGTTTCGACGAGAGGGATTTCTCGAAGTAAACCTACTGATCCATATTAAAAAACATCTTCTAAAGTAAGAAAAACTCAAAGAAACGCCAGAAAAGTTTGATTCATTTAATTTTCGATACATTTTGAATGATTCACTAACTCGTGATGGAATCGGTCGATACTTGATGAAAATCCATAACGTATTCAAGAAACACTTTATACTTAGTGAAGACACGCCCATAGAAGCTATTGTATAGCAAAGTACGTGTTGGGTTTTTGTAAAACCATTTACTTGAAAAAATCTCACAATAAAGTGTTCGACCCTGTAAGTAAGTAGTACCGATTTATTAAGAGACCTGAAACTTTCTCTTGGAAGAAATTAAGCCTCTTCTTGAATCGAGTGGAATTGAGGTTACATAACGGTTCTCAATCTTTGTGGAAATTCCATATAAATTACCTGAACCTACCTAAACTTGCCCCTCGTTCGACAGTAGCGACACTATCAAGAAAATGCTTGGCAACGTCGCATCACGAGAGAATTGCCTATTATTGCGCAACAGACATCATTTTTTTTATTTCAGTAAATACAAAAAAAAGGGGATTCTGCACAACACAAAAAAGAATTGCGATTCATCTATGCCAGTAATAATAATATGCGTCGATTCAATCTAACTTCAGCTACAAAATATGTCTAGCACAAGGACAAAGTCCAAACTTTTGCAATTCAGAAGTGATTTCTAGTTTTCATTAAAAGTCGTGTATACCTTCAAAGTTATAAAACACACTTTCTCCACGTATCGAAATCGAATAAAGGTTATAAGGTTATGTATTATCAATTAGATACAGAAATATGTGACAAAAAACCACTTACAGATATTCTCTGGTTCAAGATCAATCAATTTTCATATCTAATCAAAAAGCAAACTAAAACGTCCGCAAAAGATAGAAAAGTTCAAGAAGTCATAACAATTGATATAATTTATCGCAAAACGCAATCCAAACTATTCACCATATTCTTAACGGTACCAATTTCACTCATTTTCAACAAATTATTGTGAAACCGACACCATTTTTCACAGCATTTCAAAAAATTAAACATTACTTCGAGATATTCCCCAGTATCATATAGATTGCGATATCTTAATAAGAAATTAGCAATTAGCAAAGAAAAATATCTTACTCGACTTATTCTTGTAGCTTCTCTCTTCACAAAGCTGGGAGTATCACCTACTCTCAAATTATCACGCTGAATCCAATCAAAACAATGAATTGCACTATTTTCAGATCGCTATTCGTTTTGCGCTCTTTTTTCTAAAATTACACCGTGTACCACAAAGAGGAACACGTCCAATCGCCGTCACTTTCACACTGTTAATGACGTTTCCAAAAATTGGCGATGTCAAACGAGATGTTGATTGCAGGAAAAACGATATTATTCGGGTACGTTCGGAGATATTGGTTTCCGATTGATTACGTCTTACTTTGGATATAAACTTAAATTGCGATTGTTAACAAACGAGTCTTCAGAAATTATTCTTTGGAAACACTGAAAATCTCTTAATACTTCAACCTTTTTGATTATATAATAATGATTAACAAAGACTTGGGACATTACGCGAAATGAGTCGAACGATTGCCTCTTTTATGCGGCTTGTTTTATCAGAAAGAGAGCAAGTATTGATGAGGTCATGATTAACCAATCAAATCTTTTGAACTTATACAATGAGTCATGTAGGTATATTAAAGAGTAGGTATAAAGACTAAACTAGCGGTAAATTTCAAAGTAAATTTAGGTTACATTCGATTTACTTATTATGACACTTGTGACGAGATTATATGAGAACTATTTAATTCTTTGCTTTTGTGATTTTGATTATTTGCTGATTCATATGTTTTGGCGACGATGCTACCAACCTTAAAACACAAATAACTTCAATTTACACATTTCAGACATTAATATTAAATCCGTTATCAGTTGCACGATAATTTTTACTGTGTTCTTCATACAGGTTCAAGGTGGTTAACCATCAATTTGCGGAGTATTTAGTTGCAGTAATACTATTGAAAGTGTTAACTTGATAGCATTTGTTGTTACAATACTAAATCATTGACACCAACTCATAGAAAATTAAAGCCACTAATTAACTAACTTTATTCTTTGTGTTAGTGTTTAAAAAAAACATTGCTTATGTATAAAATAATCTTCAGCCGAAATAAATTATTTGTTGAGGTTTCTAGGGCCACAAATCCTTGATGTCACCTTCTTATAATTCTAAAACAATATCAATTAGTTTTATTGTACATTAGGTGAAAAGTAAACAGCAATAACGAATTTGCTATACGAGTAGGTCCTTGAAAATGAAATACTGTTATTCACCCCCTCTATTATAAATAACACACTTGTCTTTCAGTACAAATAAAATATTATTATTGAAAATTAGTTTATATACCTATAATGTCAGACAGTTTTCAAACGAAATGATTAAAGAATAATTAATTCAATGAATTTTGATGAAAAAAATTACTTACATCATCTTGCTGCTCTTCATGTTCTGTATTTTCCACTTTCTTTTAACGATGACACAAAATGTAGAATTACAAAGAGAAAGGGAACTTGAATGCCTTATTGTTTGTTGAGAAAGTGTTGGGATTTGCACATCACTATCACAGACGAGCATAATTTTGCTTGTAATTGATTTGTCTTTCTTCTAGTTTCTTCCGAAAAATATGATGCAATAATTAGAAATTAGTGAAATTAAATAATTTCCAAAAAAAATGCCAAAACACACGTTTTCCGGTCGTAATATCGGCAAAAAAATTATTTTCCGAAAATTTTTAATTTGCTTTATAAAACTTCTCAAATTCAAAATCCGACTGCGAAACCTTTCAACAGAAAAGGTAGTGAATAGATGCTGAAAGAGCCAAACAGATATATTTATTTTTGCTTCGTTAAAAAGAGAAGGAACTTGACCAACCAAACATTGCGTACGTTTATGTATAAACTACTAGGTGGTTTGTGCGTTTATGGATCCACATGATACCATGTTGCCAGATGGAAATATTTTGTACAATCAAAGGTGTTCTCGATTAACTTTTGGAACAACACGTAAAAGTGAGATCAATTTGTGAAGCAGTTGCGTTCATGAAAAAATTGGAGATATCTTCAACATATATTTATTTAATATGTTAAGACAACGATAAAAATAAAATAAATACAACAATAAAAATTAATTGGCGCTCCGGGGCGACTTCATTGATTCCAGTGGCGCATTTGCTTTTTCAGCTGCAGGAAAA
>WOGO01004759.1:0-12990 GCA_015342085.1 Leptinotarsa defecta | reverse complement strand
GAATCATGCTATTATAAGCTGCTACTTTGTGTTGATACGGATGGGTAGAATCGTAATGTATCGTAATATCCGTATAGGACGGTTTGTGATAATTTGAAAAATCATGTTTGTTGTTCATTCTACTAATTGTTAGGTCCAAAAAATTGATTGAGTTGTTTGTTTCTATTTCAATAGTGAATTTAATATTTTCATGAATTTTATTAATATCCCTATGAAAAGTATCTAATTGCCTCTTAGTACCTGTAAAATATACCAAAACCTCATCCACATATCTATGCCAATACAAGAAATTCTTAATCAAAGGATGTTCAAAGATCGACTTCTCTAATGCCATTAAGCCTCATACTTGCAGAAATGTACATGGATAACCTAAAGAAATTAATCTTCCTCTTTGAAGATGCTCACTTGGTGATCGAAACACGTGTCGAAATGTTAAAAATAACGATTTGGTGTTGGGAAAAAACTCCAGTAATATCTATTTTGGATAGGTAGTTTCATTTTTTGAAATGATCCTGTTGTATTATTTCATCAAAATAATTCTATGTTGCTACCTAATGTTTAATAAAATACCCCATTTGATTGTTATATACTGATCATTTTGTGGAATCTTCTAGCTACCATTGTTGTATAACAGTTTATTTCAATTAACTTTTCGATAAAAATTCAGGAAAAATGTTTTTATGGAAAAAGTTACTGCATACTCATATCGGTTTATTACCAAATTATTAGTAAGTACTAGGTACTTCTCAATAAAAATTTAGGAAAAATGTTTCAATAGAAAAAGTTACTACATACTCATGTCGGTTTATTACCAAATTATTAGTACCACTCCACCATGATTAATTGTGAAGGTATACGAAGGTATAGTCGTGTCTTGATTACCAACCACCAACTCGTTAATTAATATTGAATTAAATTACTATTACAATTAATACGGTTGCATGCTTGTTGGAAGGATGTAAACCGAATCGATAAAAAGTAACCTTGCGAATGTGGTAATGTGGTTAAACTATTTCGTGAAATTTCAGAGTACTTTTGACTAATGAAATTGAAAATAAAGGCGCGATGAAATGAGGCATTTATTGTAAAACTTTTGATAAGGGTGAATAAAATGCTTTTTTCAGTAAAATGATTCATTTATATATTTCTTCACATCATAAGATACTCACTTTGGAAATCGAAGATGAATAATTAATAACACACACTTTTTATTATAAAATTGCACATGAGAATAACTATGAAAATAACTGACAGCTATGTGTAGAAATAATGGGCTTGTCTTCATTTTGAGCGCTAGCTTCTTACCAGTTTTAATTCACTGCTCCAGCAGATTGAATTTAATCTATGGAAATTAATAAGGACAAACATTGAAATTTTCTATTGAACGACCAACAAGTGGTTAACCACTCACCATTGTGAAACTCTTTTTCAATGACAAGAATTATTCATATTATCATTCAAAATTCACCTTCTTTCCAAGAAATGGTATTGTGAGTGCGTTTCGAAATCTACTCATTTTCTCATTCACCATTAAACAATTGAGTGAGGTAACTACCAGTGTATGAAGGTACGGTGTTAGCGAAACGCTTCTAGAATAAAAATTTAATTTGTGAAAATTGTATTATCATTATCATAGAAAGTGTTATTGATTTTCGGCAAGTACCAGGCCAGTTTATTCATTATTATTAATAGAAGGTCGACAACTTTGTCTCGTTCAAAATCAAAAACATCCTGACTTCTAGTGGGTGTTGACCTTCTAGTATTCTAGCATTGTAGGTGAATTCTTGCTTGCTTGAGAACCGGGCTATCTACCATCCACTACCAGGCAGCTCTACTCATTCCCCTAGCGGTAAACCTAGTTGAAATTCTTGTTGTTTTCTCTTTTTATGTTACATCAATATTACTGACAAAAAACGCCCATTGCCGACATGCAACAAAACTTCTCACTATTTCTCTTCAATCAGCTGAAGTTACAGAATCAACTTGCCGATTCTTATGATGTTGAGGTATATCCATAACTTTTCAATGCCCTGCTTTCGAAAAAAAAAATAAGTAGTTCGTCAGTTCCGATTTTGCCGAACGTTTTGAATCAGTATTTTGTGGAGTCTTGTATGAGAGCATCGCGTTTCTAATCAACGATTATGTTTGATGTTGAAAGAATAACTATCATTAGCTTTTTGTCTTGCAAATATTAAAAACGAAATTGTTGGATTAATGAAGATAACATTTTTGAATAGCATGGACTCAAAATCATTGAATATAAAATGTTAATCAACTTACCATAGTGTCATTCCACCACATATGCAGTCTATAGTTTCTCAAAATGGCAGAATGCTCGTTTACATGGTCTAAAGCTAATTTCACACTCGGCATTACTCCTCGCCCTGAAAATCAATTGTTTGTATTATGTTCAGAAAGGTGAAACTCAATTAATGGAAAAGCCAATATGTGAAAAACATGTTCTAGAGTGATGTGCATTCGTAGAAACCTCTTTCAGAATTTCTTTTCATGAATAAGAACATTGAACATGAAAGGTGTTATTCAAAAATCGGTAAGATCTCGGTCATCCCCAGTTATGTATGGGTCTGGGGTAAAGTGGCCAGTTGAGCTTAAGTTTCCATAGGTTTGTACTCACTGTCGACGAAGCCATGTACGAACGAAAAGAGAAGCCATCTGTGTTCTGTTGAAGAGTTATGTGATGAGTTAATAAGTTTTCTAATTTGTCCAAAACTGATGTGATGTGAAGAGTTATGTGATGAGTTAATAAGTTTTCTAATTTGTCCAAAACTGATGTGAGGTAAATACCGTTGTTTAGTTGTCGAAAATTCAGTTTTTCATTTCCAATTCAATTGTTGTATTGAATGAAAGTTCAGCTCAATTAGACTATAAATGCTACAGCATATGATGAAATAGAATGTTGTTCATGGCAGTTTGTCATTTTTCAAAATGGCATTAGATTAGGCTAGCTTAACTAAATATTGTTTTTACGTATAGATTCATTATGTCGTATTATGTAATATGTGGTGTTATAGACTTCGATGCTATGGCTCTCCAGCTTTCTGAAAGAACGTTCCCTGCAAGTGGCCGTCGACGAATATCAGTCATCAACGCCAATGTTCCCCAGGGATCAATCCCCTTTTCATTATATATCAACGACTCGTTGGAAAAAATGAAAAATCCAATATATTGCTTTGCTGACAACAGCACACTTGTCTGGTTATTCCACTTGGATTCCAAGACATCGGGTATGGATGCACATCTTCACCGGCAACGAGGATCGAAAAGTAATTTCGAATTGGGAAGAAACTAAATGGGTTCAAAAACCCGAGCATCGGTTTTCTCCAAAAAGATAAACATCTCCGAACCGGATATAATGATGTCAGGTCAGACAATTCCGCTATCTGTTTCGATAAATTCGTTGGGGGTTGAAAATAGACACCATTGGATTGGAGACGTAAACATCACTTGTAACCTTGATAGTCTGGAACATCGAAGAATGATTGGAGATTTATCTCTCTCACATAAATACTTTCACAGGAGTTGTTTAAGTGACTTAGCACATTTGATTCCACCAACAGTGGTACATGTCAGAAATATGCGACGGACTGTGACTGCTCATCTTTTTTAGGTTCAACTTAGTACACCTCGAACTTAACTGTTGAAAAACTCTTCTTGAATCGCTACTCTCGCACAGGCACCGCTCTTAGAGCGCTTTTTCCTGTAGTGATTGTGTTTTGTTCTAAACAAAAGACCATCATAATTTATTTTCAAAAACTACACCTCACGATTTGATCTCCACAAACTTTATTTGAAAAATATATCACAATATGTTTCGCTAAGACATAAGATTTTTCAAGTGATTTATACATCAAATTATTCTTACATTACTATTTATAGTATAGTTTATAGTTACAGGTAACCATAATTGAGACTACCTCCAAGAAATTACCTGAACCTCTATATAACTTACCTGTTCAATTATGATTACCTGGAGCATATTGCCTCACATCTACATCAATAATAATTCTTTCTCGGTTTTTAAGAAAACAAGTTCAATAATGGTGATCTATTCAAATCTAGTTGGTTATTCATAAGAATTTCTGAATTTTTAAGTTTATTAATTTCCATTGCTTCCAAATGATTCAGTTTCAAACCTTTATTTTCTATGTGCAAAATTTCGAACTCTTCATAGAAGATGATTCGAATATGTCGAATTTGTTTTCTTATTTACAAAGCTCGTATGATGTTCCTGGATTCGATTTCTAAATGTCCTGCCAGTTTGACCAATATATACCTAAGGGCATGTTCCACACTTTAATTTATACTCCTGATTTCTCAAATTTAGATGTTTTGTCTTTACATATTATTTTTAACTAACTTTCACACCAAATAACTTGTTCTATATGTAATTTTAATATCTCGATTCCTCAAAAATGAAGTTAAAGCTCTATAATTTTGATTATCTACCTAATCAATGGGAAAAACGTCTTGAATTGCTTTTGTGTAGACTTCCTTGGCAAGTACTTTGTTTATTAATTCGGCTTTAAACCCATTGTTTACCGCAATTTGCTCGATGATATTCAGTTCTTTATCGAAATTATCTATTGAAAGAGGAACATTGACTAATCTGTGAGTCATGCTATTATAAGCTGCTACTGCTGTTGCTAGGGATGGGTAGAATCGTAATGTATAGTAATATCCGTATAGGACGGTTTGTGATAAATTGAAAAATTATGTTTGTTGTTCATTCTACTAATTGTTAGGTCCAAGAAATTGATTGAGTTGTCTGTTTCTATTTCAATAGTGAATTTAATGTTTTCATGAATTTTGTTAATATCCCGAGCACATCTGGAATTTCATCATTTAAGTACACTATGAAGCCTTTGTAACGTCCTGTCATAGCCGGAGCGCCATCCGTAGCAGCTGATATAATATTCTTCAGCGGAATTTCTTTCTCATCACAAAATTTTTCCAGTGTATTATATATGATTTTTCTTTTTGTATACGTCTCTAAATGTAGATGTGAGGCAATATGCTTTAGGTAATCATAATTGAACAGGTACGAGATGTAGAGGTTCCGGTAATTTCTTACAGGTAGTCTCAATTATGGTTACCTGTAGTATATATGTATGAATGTAAGGATAATTTGATGCATAAATAAATGAATAAAAGCGAATGTTCAGTGAAACATGTTGCGATATATTTTTTCAATAAAGTTTGTGGAGATCAAATCGTTTAGGTGTAGTTTGTGAAATATAGTACTATGTCCAATCTCGAACTCTTTTATAAACTACTCTGTTGGAATTCCTGGTGAATTTTGGCTATATTCGAGAAATCATTGATATGTATCATCGTGACATGAGAAGACTGACTTCTCTCATGACATTCAATCGTCTTGTTATGAAAAAAGACAAGTATATTATTCGGAAACTTCAATAGTGTTTCATGCTAGTGATATTTCATACCATACCAACTCATTTATATATTATATTAGTAGAATTTCCATGAATGATATCTGATACATTTCCATAGCGAATGTGCAATTTCACGTTCATGTGAAAGTAGTTGTTTGGGAAAAGCTTTCGTTCCAGTTTGTGACTGAAAGTAATATGCTATGTATGATCTGCATATCTTTGTGGAAAGTTTATTTAGATATCATATGCTCTCTTCCTTTCTTCGGAAGCTCATACATTTTTTGTGTGAAGATGGAGAAGTAGAAAGTCTTTCTTTCCCAAACTGATCGTCATTATCATCATTTTTATATAAAATTGGATAATTTCACAGCATTGATACTCTATTGAGTGTTATTACAATAGAATATGTTTGGTCTCCCGATACCTTGTGGGACAAATAAGATATACCCTGATCGTATTTTCATTTTAACTTCGTTCAACTCTCTTGCCAAGCAAAAAATCAGAACAAACGAAGATAAAAATTCCATTTATTATTCCAGAATCCTTCACGTATAATATTTCATAATCTTATAGTTGATTTTTGGAAGACTACTGAGAAGGTTGCTTGAATTCCCTTGTGAACAATATTTTCATCACAGTAGCAGCTAATGGATAGAGGCGAAAATCATTTCACGAACGACATATTTCCATCCATCAAATCATGAAAAGTATATTACTCCATTTCTCAAACAAAAATTTCAGGCAGAGCTTCAAAGAACCGTTGACAAATTGATTGATGTGATTTTGATTAGATTGTGTCTTTCGAGAGATTCATTTCAATTTTGCACACATTGAATACCGTGAACGACTTTACACCAGGAAATGAATTTTTAAAATTGAGAGTATTTGGGAATCTATACTTGCGAAATGCGAAAGCCACTCACTCAACACTCACTAATTCATCTCTATTTCTCAGTTCTGGTAAGTCCTAGGAAGGTAAAATTCGGTATACAGTGTGTAAAAGCCAAATGGAATGACTTAATTATTTCGGTTATGGTACATATTTTAACAAAATCCCAAAACACATCAAATTTAAATTATAATTTGACATACTTCAACGGAAAAATGTTACCCCTACCTTCAACCCCCGTCCAATGACAGGTACAATGACAATTTTTAAAATGGGAAGTATAGGCTTGTGATATCGTTTGAAAGGCATCTTCATTCACTATTCAAAAATCGCTTTCAAGTTTATTGCAACAATAAATTAAACTCATGTTGTAACCGAAATTCGATTAAATACACTCAAAACTCATTGCAATATACTCAAAACTTATTTCATGTTGAGGTATTGATAATAAGAAAGTAAGCAAAAACCATAGCAATGTTCTTTTTAGATGGAATCCTTTAAACAACTGTAAATAATTTCCGTGAAAATGTTAGTTTAAAACGCCTTGTCAATTTGTTTTGTATGTTACAACATTAGTTATCAGTATTTTAATTTGAGTTTAAAGTTTGTTAACTTCAAGTCTGACAAATGCTGATTAACGGAAATGCATAAAAATAACAATTTTACAAATGATTGGTTACGGAAATGAAACCCGAACACAACAGGTAGTAACTCGCCTATTTCATGAGAAATTTCCTAATTTACTGCCTATATCTCAAGGAACAATAAGCAAAATAGAGAAACAGTTTCGCGAGTTTGGTCATATGGGGCAGATAAAAAAGCAGCTGCCAATGCAATGAGTGATGAACTAAAATCAGATGTGATGCTTGAGTTTGAGGAAAACACACATACATCAAGTAGACAGGCATCTAAGTTTAGCAAATTTATATCCGGATCCAGGAAACACTCAAGTTTCAGTGAATACGATATGGTTTCAGCAGGATGGAGCACCACCACATTACCAAGTTGATGTGAAATAGGAAATTAGTTGTGTTTTGGTTAGCATATTTTTATATCTAGCCAAAGTTCTATGTATTTTTTGTTCAATTGATTTCGTTGGATCATCTTTCAGTTTTTTTGTTAACGTTTTCTGCTATATTATCATTATCAGCGTGACATTACCTTGATCAGCTGGAAGTATTTTGATATTAAAATGAGAACGAAGGTATGTTACTGCCATTCTCTCATATTCATTCAAGTCACTTCTAATATAATTCGATCGTGACGAAAAATTTTTAAATTCAGATCAGTAATCACCAGATATTTCAGGAAGTAACTTCGGAACTGTTTCCTTCATAGCATTAAGTAGTTCAAATGTGGTAAACTGCACTTTTCTTTATACAATTTTGGGTATTTTTCCTATTACTGGTAATATTTCTTTTCTTTTCTTGCAGTAGTTTTTTAAACTTATTGATTTGAGTCGGGTTGCGGTGGAGGGTCGACACGTTCGACCTGTCCTAGCCTGACCTATTCCTACTCTTATTGGAAGAATCGAGAGATTGTTGAGTGTAAAAATATAAATAGTCAAAATAATTCCAAATGAAAATAAAATGAAAACTGATTTTGTTATTATCATTATTTTCCTCAAGATTTCAATTCACCCCTCACAAATATTGAAAAAAATCAATAAAGATTAATAGTAATGAGCAGCATTCAGAAGTATCTACTAGCAGATTACTAGCAGATTGTTTAGATTGCTATCACCTTAACAGATTATATTTTTTCAGATTTCTGAAATACCTCATGATAGGTTATTTTCACTTTCAAAATGCTTCACCTTTTTGGAATTTTCACCTTCTACAATCTGAAAATAATTTAAATTATGAATCGAAGAGGTTTTTGTATGAAAGTGTATAATTATAAAATTATTACAAAGCGCTTTCGACTTTCGTTATCATCAGTGCTCACCTGAAAGTAAGTGACTTAATTGAAAAGTTTTGTGAAAATTAAAATTTACAAAAAAATTTTTGGAGGTTATGAAATTCGGAAAACTGTTTATGATTACTTGTCAGGCAACAGGAAGTATCAAAATGAGCACATGGCACGTTTGTAATATTTGACTTACATAAAACAAAATAGGCTGATAGCCAAGAAAATACATTTTTGGATTGAGGCCATGTGGTTCAGTTAAAGTATTATATGAAAAAAAAGTCAACTAAAGACAGGATGTGTCAAGTGTCATGTTGAAAATAATGATACCAACTTGAGGAGTGATCCATTATGGATTTAAAATATTATACAGAATAAAGAATTTTAGTAATAAATTTGATTAATTAACAATTCATAATCTTTTTATGAAGGGGAAGGGAATCTCTGTTTAAGTTGACTTGAGTATTCAAGCAATGATCACTATGGGAAAGTTCTTTGGAAATCTTCAGCTCTTCAAACAAGTTCAGTCTGAGGAGATTTTTATTATCCATTTTATGTAATATTTTGACCTGTCTTTACTCGCATTAATGAACATTAATAAAAAAAAAACTGAAAATTTTGCATTTGGCCACCACATTAAATTCACAACCATAACTTTAGCCTCAATAGAAATTCCAAAATTTCAATATTATATACTTTCATACAGAAACGTCTTCTATTTAATTCAAATTATAACTGAGAAATTTACATAGGTGTAGAAAGGGCAAACTTTTTGGTTAACCCTTACAAGTTACTGCATAAATTTAAAGTATTTAAAAAAAGTATTTATCAGTAACTTGTAGTATTAATCAATTTAGCGTACTGTTCCGATTTTACCTCTATAAAAAAAGAGCTGAGAAATTGTATAGCTACTTAACGTTAATTACTTATCTGACTTTATTATTCGATTTTGTTCAATGTTAAATGAGGCAGATTTTGACCTCCAAAACTTAAGATAAATATTTGTACAGTTTCTTATTTTTTTTGATAGGCAAAACAATTGGTGACGAATACTCACTGACAAATGGTACATTTTTCTTTGTAGTTTGAATTTACGCAGTAACTTATCGGGGTGAACTAAAAAGTTTACCCTTTTAACACCTATACAAAGTTTTCCACTACAATTTTAAGTTTTTCAGAT
The DNA here is from genome assembly GCA_015342085.1 of Leptinotarsa defecta. NCBI lineage: Eukaryota > Metazoa > Arthropoda > Insecta > Coleoptera > Chrysomelidae > Leptinotarsa > Leptinotarsa defecta. The sequence goes on along the minus strand of WOGO01004759.1, from coordinate 3,599 downwards.
TGTAGATGATGAAAAACCCCAAAAATGAGGGACACTCAAATTTCATCTACAAAAAATCAGTTCGATTCACTGCTTAATTTTTGTTATATATTATATTTTGTTGATTATTTAATAATTTTGATTTGCTCAAGTTTCTGTTATGTGGATAAAAATAAGAGTTTTTTTAGCTCTCACTACCCGATATGTGGAGTAATGGGAGCGAAAGTAAAGTTTATAAAAAAAGTTGAAAAATTTCACTTAACACCATGTATTAGTTCTCAAATAGTCCAACATGAATAAAGGGAAATATACGGAATGGAGTATACTGAAAATACGTGTTGAATCTAACAGAACATGAAGAATATATGATCTGTTTCAGATTTTAAACAGAAGCAGATCATATATTCTTCATTTTCTGTTAGATTCAATACGTTTTTTCAGTATACTCCATTCCGTATATTTCTCTTTATTCAGAGCACTCTGCTGCTCAATGAAAATGTATTTAACATATTTTATTAGTATGCAAACAATTCAGTATTCTCGACCAAGTGATATATTTTCTCTTGAGAATTCGACTTGTTGAAGGTGGATCAATTTTGCTACTTTATATACGGATGAAAAAAAAAGCAATTTATTTCCAACAGGATTACTCACTTACAGGAAATGCTATTATTACAGAGTATATATGAAATAAATATTAAAAATAATGGAATATAGAAATATATAAAAGTAAATGCTAAATCAAAGTATATATAAAATATTCGTATAACTAGAATTTCAAAAGAGGAATGAAAAAATGAGTATATAATACAAAAAATTACAAATCATGCAATGTAGCAGTACTGACACAAATGTTATTTATAGAATTATTAAAAGTGATTGTGGATTCAAGATACCAAGGCGTTCAGAGAATCGAAATGAATATCGCAGTATTCACAGATTTTATTAAAGCTACTGCACATAAAATTTAGTGGTGATCGTAGCATAATATTTGTGCGTGATGCCTCGCAATAGAATTTCAGATTGTGTCGACCTTCACTTCTTGGTACTAAAAAATTGATCTCGGTTAAAAAAACCGTACTGCCAATATTGTTGTTTAGTAATTTATGCAGGAATTTTATACCAAGGATAACTCTCCTATTTTCCAAAAATGTCATATCAAATCGTGTCAACAAAATGTTATGATCGATGCCTCTCGTGGGGTATTGACAATCAACTTTTAGACATAAGTTATTTAGGAACTTTCTTTGCATGCTCTCAATTGATGTTTTTTGGTGGTCGTAAACTGGATTCCATAACATAGAGACATACTCTAACTTAGATCTGGCATACGCAAAACATAGCAATTTTAAGGTGGCAATACTTTTGAAGTTTTTACCATTTCAGCAGTCATATTCCTTATATATGTTGTAAATGTTAATTTACTGTCGTATGTTATACCAAGATCTTGTATCTCATGTACGCGGTTGATTATAATTTTGTTCATTGAATAATCGTACATTGAAGTTCGCTTTATTGTTGTAAATTATATTATTTTACATTTGGATACGTTCATTTGTAGACGATTATTACTACACCAAAGTTTCAGGTTGTCTGCAAATAGTAGGCTAGGAATATTCAAAGAGGTTGCCAAGTCATTATTAAAAATTAAATATTAAAGAGGTCCAAGATTAGAACCTTGTGGTACCCCAGATGTACCTACTTACTGGGCCGATTTGAGAGGTTCATATTCGACGAATTGTTTTCTGTTAACTAGATATGATTCAATTAGAGTAAGCAGTTGTTTACAGAGTCCCAATTTTGTCAATTTGCTGAGGAGAACATAATGGTCTATTTGATCGAGAGATTTTTGAAAGTCTAAATGAACAACATCGACTTGTTTTTGCTTGTCCAGGTACGTACAGAGATATTGATTCAAACATGCAAAATTTGTCATACATGTCAAACTATGACGAGTAGGAGAAATAACTTTTTGAATATGGGAGTACATAACATTTTGCACACATATCTCGAAGAGTTTAGAAAAGTTACATAAAAATGAAATTGCCCTGTAGTTTGTGATATCGCTAGAGTCACCTTTTTCTAATATCGGAAAAATCTGAGCCATTTTCTACTGCTCAGGGAAAGCAGGAGTTCTTAAAATTAAGTTGAATATGCCTATTTAGAGGTATAATCAGAATGTCGATACAGTCCTTTATCACAAGACTAGGAACATTGTCAACGCCTGCGGTGAGTTAATTTTTTAATTTTTTTGAAGCAGCAATAATATTGATTTCAGAGAAGGCAGGGATGTTTAATGTATGTAAATCAGAATCATGAGAATTTTCACGAATCATATTCTCCTCGGAAACCAAGTATACACTTCTGATGTACTCGGCGAATCCTTTACAATAATCACCGATTATATAGACGAAAGAAAAATTGAACAGTTTGACAATTCACTTTCTCAAAAAGAGATATCTTCAGCGGTTAATGAAATTGCATTCCACAAAAGACTGTTCATATATCAATGGTACCGGAAATCCCATCATTCATGTAATAAGTGCGTCATTTAGTCTTTTATATTCCAAGAGACATCGCCAAGGCTGTACGAAGCTCGAAATAAGTTATATTAGCATATCCATGGATGATGAGTTCGAGAAATGAAGCCGGAGGCGTTTTTGTTGGGTATCCCAAGATTAAGAATAATTGGTTGATCCCTAGAATTATTAAGTGATCAAAATTCAGTCAGGATGAATGAAAGAATGAGGTAGCGGTTGCTGGCCAGATATACTTAGGACGAGTCATGGGGGCTGGAACGAGACACTCACTTCAGGAGATTAGGCCCTGCCAAAAACCTATCCATAAAAAAATTATAAAAATTCTTTGAGCTACAGCAATAGATGGACAAGGTAAAAATGGTTTAATTACTAGAGTAATATTAGAACTATTTATACTACAGACTAGTGAGTAAACTAATTTAATCATCTTTCATGGTTTCTATCGGTCCAGCTATTGTTGTAGTTCAATCATTTTCTTCAGTTTTTTCATGTTGGTTATCAGACTAGATAGGTTTTCCGTAGGTATTTGTTATATTGATGGTCGGCAAAATCTTCCAGTATTGGCTCACTCCAATGCCTTCATTCACCCTTCGAAGCTTGAAACTAAACAGTTGTTGGACTGAGGTAGCGTCGAAATTTTGCCCCACCACCATACTCCCCAGACCTCTCGCCAGTCGACTAACATATTTTCAAGCAATTTGATAACGGTAGAACCTTCGCCAATCAGAATCAGCCAAAAAGGCCTTCGTCGACTCCATCGAATACCGAGCACACGAAATTCGATGATGACGGAATTAATCGACTTGTGTTACGTGGGCGATAGTACACTGATTCGTATGGTGCTTATTTCGATCGAATTGAATGAGTATTCACTGAGATATTACAGAATATTACTGGAATTTTTTCCCAACACCAAATCGTTATTTTCAACACCTCGACACGTGTTTCGATCACCAAGGGATCATCTTCAAAGAGGAAGATGAAACTGTTTATTCGTTATTTTTAACACCTCGACACGTGTTTCGATCACCAAGTGGTCATCTTCAAAGAGGAAGATTAAACAGTTTCATCTTCCTCTTT
>WOGO01004758.1:0-12991 GCA_015342085.1 Leptinotarsa defecta | reverse complement strand
TAATTCTTCTTTTTTAGTTGTTTCAGGGATTTCAAATCATTTTATATAGTAGACAATGGAAGTCCGAACTAGTGAAATTCATCATGAAACATTGTCATCACCTTCAAACAAATGATGATTCGAGAATGTGTACGCCTAACATGCCTGCAAACAAAGAATCGCGACTAATCATTGTGCATTGCTGAGGAAGTAAAAGATGGGTTCCGAATTCTTTTAAATTATGTGGAAAAAAACTTGAAGACTGCAATGTTGACTATCATAAGAACATGGAAGTTAATATTTTCGAGAAATGGTTTGAAAACACATTGATCCCAAATTTGAATGCGAATAGTGTAACAGTTCTTGACAATGCTTCCCATCATTCGCGACAGTTAATCAAAGTACCGAATGAAAATTCGGGGAAAGATAAAATAGAATGTTTTTTGATGGATAACAATTTGTATTTTGAAAATTACTCTACCAAAAATCAACTATTCGAAGTTTTACAGACAAAAACATTTGAAAAAGTGTATGCCCTTGAGAGTATTACTAAAAAGTATGGACACACCATACTGAGACTTCCCCCCTATTTTTGTGTTTTCAATTCCATCTAGTTGATTTGGGGAAAATTGAAACAAAGCATCAATGTCATATGACATTTGTCAAGCCCAAAATAATCTTATACATGTTCAACCTTCTCCGTCAGTTCATACGTTCAATTTATTGTTTTTAACTCATTTTTACTGCATTTTGCTTCCGTGACTATTTTACGTCCGTATATCGGACGCAAAATAGTCATCGTAAATATCTCTCTAGATAAACGACTGAAACCAACCATATTACAGATTCCCAACGGATATATTCATGGCTTGTTTCTGGTTCAGATAATTTTCCTTCTCTCCTTACCAGATGTCAGTAATAGACAATTCAATGGAAGTAAGTTAGTGCCAAAAATGAAAGTAAATATACATTTTTAGTTCATCATAAATCCGATTGGGAGCGCGAGCGAAATATACATAATGTATATTTTCACTTCACTTCACGCATTAAATTGACTCCTATTGCACCAAAAGTCGTGGCAACCCTGTAATACCCATTAAATGTGACTTCGGGACTCCCAGATCAGAATTTCCAGTCTTGAAGTCTGAAGTGTTGAAATTGATCATGTCTAACGAAAAAATATATAAGTTCCCATTGTTTTCAGATAAGGTACGTATAATTTTCAAATAATTTGACAGTATGAAAACAGTATGAAATTTTATAAAAATTATTTGAATATCTACGTTTTAATTTTAAACATGAGATAGACTGATAGTTGGTAAAAAATATATTGAATTGCCACTCTGCGTATACTAGTTAATACAGGATAATAATGATATTATATATTTTTGTTGGAGGGCATGCTTTATAAGTGAACAAAATATATATGATTTAAAGAATTGAAAGGAATCGGGTAGTTACAAGGATTAACTATGAATGTTTATACTGTTGGGGTTGGCAATAAATCAAATCATGTACTCATTAACTAATGTTTCAACATTAATTTTAATTTAGTACACACGCAGCATGCCTTTCCTTACAATCCTTCATTTTTTAGGTGGGCTTATCATTTTTTGCTTGCAGAAAAAAAAGTAAATGGTTTTGTAATAGACCATTGTCCCCATTGAAAAATTTGAAAGAATCTGGCGATATTGAAGTAAGTATATCAATATTGAAATAAAAAGTGGTTAGTGCATAATTTTTTTGCTTTAGTGTTCATAATTTTAAAAATTGGTTAGATGAATTGAATAATTTCTGAGGATAATTGAGTATATTTGAAATGTTTATATTGTATTAAATTTCAACGTCTAATCTAATTATTTACAGTATATTAATTTTCCTGATCATATTCACCCCCGAAAAAATAGGCATTTCGATCAATTTTCGATAGGTATGCGAAAAGAGTATTTAAGTGATAAAAATAACTATCTTAATTATTGATCTATCAGTTATTGGGCTTTTTTCAGGTACACGTTATATATAGAAATATATCCTGATACCAGTTTTTCACGTGTTATAATATTCCCTTGTTAACTAAAATAGTAATTCATTAACTTTTGGAAAGAGTTCTCAAACCATATTTTTCAGTAGAAGAATAAAAAAAACACTATTTCACAATATCAAATCGTACTCAAACAGTTTGCGAAAATATTCTCAACGAAAGTTTACAAAACCACGACAAGTGTTTCGCTATATAAAAGTTTCCGCAAGCTGTTATGTAGCGTCACAGTGAACTGTTTAATTAAATAATTAAAACTGTAACTTTAATTGAAAACTAAGTAAGTTAAATTAAAACTGTAAGTTTTGATTATTTAAACAAATTGGGCTGCGATATTTCATTTATGTAGAGATATGGACTAGCTGTTAAATTTAGTAAATACGGACTATTAAATGATACAACACTTAACTGCCTGAAAGATAGAAAGAGTTTCTTTTTGTACCTCCGAGATTATGCGTTATGATATATTAGATCTGAGATATTTTCAAACAAAAATATATTATGAAGATAAGATAATACGATACTAATAATTTATTTCAGAATCAACAAGTTGCTCAAGATTCACCACTGTATGACGATGATGCTGATCCTGAATATATACCAAGTGATATTGAAAGTGGTAGTGATAGTGACTTGGAGTACATTCCAGTTAAGAAATTGAATCACAATGATGTGACTGGGTCTAAAAAAAAGACATGCAAAAAAGTAACACTGATAAAATAGAAATATGTTTCCAAACTAATGACAATTTTTTTTCAGATTGAGATTCTGCAAAATATCCAAATTTGTTGTCCAAGAGAATCTCAATGTGACAGTGAAGAACAATCCAAGTCAAGCAAAGTAGGCACCATTATTGTTATGTTTATAAGTGTTGAATAGCACGCCCGATCAAATTTTATACTCTGTTTTGAATAAAATAAATTATCAGAAAATAGGGAGTACCTATTCTAGGAAACATTTCTTGAAATCTCAATTTGAAAAATATTCTGGTTGACCGACTTTTAAAAATAGTAAAGAACGTTTTTTTAATAATCAAAAATTTTTAATTAATTTATTAACTAATGCAGGGTTACATATTTTTGTTAAGTTTTTTTTGACAAAGTTTCGATACTTGCATGCTATGAAATTGATTGCTTTCTTCCTTTCTTTGGAAGAATTCCATTTTTTTTTGTATCAAAAGATGAAAAATGAAGAAGTAGGAAGTCAAAACCTTTTTTTTCCCTAAAATCAATCTCTCCTGAAGAAATCTCCTTTCATTTTGAACTATCTAGTCATCTTGGACGATCCACCATATTGAATTTAGAGAGACATCATTTAATTTTTTGTATTCTTTCCAACAAAATTTGATACCGATATCATTTGAATGATGACACTTTGAGTCATCCGCCATATTGGAAATAGAATGACATGACATAGTATTATCATGCAAAATAATCGCGATTATACAAAATTGCAGCTTAGTCGGTTGAAAAAAACTTTAAAATTCAATTGGATACGAACATAATACGAGAACACGAACAAACATTGCAAGTTGAGTGACAGTTCATAATGAATTAAAAATAGATAGCGTTGAAAACATCGTTGGTTGAATCGTACTACACGTAAGGGATGGAAGGTTAAAAATATGCTTGAAAGATTCCCCCATCAAAATAAAAATCGACGCGTCCAAAGGTTATTTTAAACCCCATCTATAAGAAATCGTCCAAGTTTTGTTTTTATTGGCCAACCTTGTAGAGAATAGAGACTCTGCCATGAATCCTATCAAATTGGCACACTTTTTCTATTTCTATTTTGATAACCTTTTCAATTTTCACTTGGAAGAAAATTAAATTTGTGAATTATCACATGTAATGCATTTAAAACATAGCCATTTTCGAAAAATGAGGGATTTTCTGTTATCTGAATTTATTCAATTGCATGTGTATTTTTCATTACAGGTACAAACTGATGACCATGAACTCCCTACGTTGGTTCATAAGAAAAATAAAAACATATCATTTTCATCCTCCTCAAATGGAAAGCCTAAAAAATATGAGAGAAAGAAAGATATGTGTTATTTTTGTGAAAATGATGTTCAGAATTTTGCCAGACACTTAAGAAGAAACAATTCCTATGAACCAGAAGTTTTAGAAATATTCACACAAAAAGTTGAAACTAAAGAAAGGAGAGAATTATTAGCAATTCTCAAAAAGAAAGGAAATTTTATAAAAAATTCCCAAGAATGTGTAAGGCCTGTCAAACAAGCCCTTCGCTCAGATCAGCCATATCTTCCATGTTCAAATTGTCTTGGTTTCTATAGATCAAAATTTTTGTATCGACATAGAAAAATTTGTCTGAAAGGAGAATCATCACGAAATTCACAAGCAGAGGGACAGAATATGCTCATAAAAAATTACCATAAAATCGACCCGCGTTTGAAAACTGAAGTTTTCCCGAGTATGAGACCAGATAAAATATCTCTAGAAGCAAAGAGTAACTTCCTGATTTGTGCTTTTGGAGCTAGATATCTCAAAATACGTAGAGAAAAACATTTCGTCAATGTAACTAGTAGAAAAATGAGAGAATTATCTAGAGTTCTTTTGGAAGTAAAAAAAATAGAATCATCCATGATAAATCTTTTCGGAGCACTGAGACCTAAGTTTTATGATAAATTAGTTGAGGCTTCACAATCAGTTTCTAGATATGACAGCAACAAAGATACTTTTGTATCCCCTTCATATGCTAGAAATATTTGTACTTCTCTAAAACAATGTTGCGATATAGCAATTCATATGATAGTTAAAATAGAACCTTCAGTTGAAGCAGCTGATATGGAAGCAAATATGAAAACTATGATAAATCTATTGCAGTCACACTGGCGGTTTGATATATCAAATCGGGCTGGGAATGATATTAATTTGAAAAAATTCAATAAAGTAACAATTTTACCATTAGCACACGATCTGAAACTATTGAAAGATTACCTAATTTCAAAAGCAGATGAGTCATTACGAAGTTTGAAAATAGATAATCGAAATGTTGCTGCTTATAACACCCTGTTGGAAACAGTATACTGCAGGACCATACTATTAAATAGAAAAAGACCAGGAGAACTGCAAAGAATGTTGTTGCACACATACGAACTAGCACAAAAAAATAATGAATCATACGAAGAATTCGATGAAGTTGTTAGCGAGACAGAAAAACTATTACTGAAGTATATGAAAAGAGTAGTCATTAGAGGAAAGAGAGGACGTGGAGTACCAGTCATATTAAGCACAGATGTACAACGGCACATATCGGAATTATTAAAACTAAGACCAAATTTTTTGGGTGTTGAAAACCCTTTTTTATTTGGTAAACCTGGGTGTTCCACTCCTATCTATGGTTACAAAGTGGTAGCTAAATATGCAGTGGCTTGTGGAGCAAAAAATCCCAAATCCATAACATGTACACGTTTGAGAAAGCATCTTGCAACTATGTCACAATTATTCAGTTTGAGTGACAATGAATATGAGAATTTGTCAAATTTCATGGGTCACACTCCAGGAATTCATAAAAAATGTTACAGGCTACCCGATGATGTTTAACAAACAGCAAAACTCTCTAAATTGCTGATTTTAATGGAAAGGGGAGAGGCACGAGAGCATAAAGGAAAGACTTTAGATGAAATTCAGTTAGATCTAGAAGAGAATTTGCTGAATAACGAAAATAGTGATGGCAACTGCGAAGACGATAAAGAGAAAAATAGTGATGAAAATATAGTTGAGAAAATGTGTGTTCAGATTAATAAAAACAAAAAAAATGAAAAGATAAAAGAAAATGAACACATAAATGTTAAAAGAAATAGTAAAGGGACAAAAAGAGTTCTAATACCCTGGACAAATGAGCAAAAAGAAGTTGTTAAAGCTTTTTTTGGGAATAATATAAAAAAAAAGGAAACCACCCAAAAGAAAGGAGTGTCAGGAACTCAAAGAGTTGTATCCTGATCTTCTAAATAATAAGGACTGGCTCAAAATTAAAGTTTTCATTCAGAACCTTTATTCAAAGAAATGAATCAGTGTGAAGATTGAAAATAATATGTAATACATATGGTTTTACGTTTTTTGATGTACCTTTGGCCTTCTTACTTTTGTTAATTTCAAATGAATAAAAAATACTGAAACGTGTTAATTTATTGCAAACAGTTAATAAAATATGAACAGAAAAGTTTTTCTCATATTCACCACTAGATGTACTGGTATGCCTTTAGGTTATTCAACAATTAGAACATTCAACAAAGTAGCAACTTCATTCAAAAACTTGAATGTACAATCTGAAACTAATACTTCAATCTCATTTTGTGTTTCCTTTTGGTTATTCCTTTTGTTATCCTTGCTCACTATTCTTTTCAACAGCTCCGAAATTTTTACATCAACAGAAAGACCATAAATCTTAGCATGACAAAATAACTCATTGTCACTTCCAATACATTATCAGTTTATATTATTTGTGGAGTTGTTCATATATCTCTTCATTATAAAAAAAAATATTTTTGAATATTATATTCATTCATCGTTAAATAAGTAAAAAAAAATTATGTTGAACGGTTCTATTGACAAGTGAACTAAAAACTAAAAAATAATTAGGTAGGTCCTAGGTAGCAGTCATCACACCAGTCTTCTCAGCAATATACGGTATTGATCAGATGAAAAAAAATAATAAAATCGTTGGGCGTGGTATTTACATATCTTCCCAGATTACGCTACACCCAACGATTTTTTAATTTTTTTATCTGATCAATACCGTAGACTGCTGAGGAGACAGGTATGATGACTACTACCTAGGACCGTCCAAATTATTTTTTTAATTTTTTGTACATTTTTCAGTAAATATACGTACATACATACAAAACATACTAAAAATAACAAAACTGAAATATTTGGATGGGTTACATGAAAAAAAATTAACATCGAAATTGAATGAAAAATTTATAAAACTAACAACGCCAATTTGAAAAGAAAACAAATTATTGTGATCTGAAATGAAAATAAATGGGTTTAACAATAGGTTAAACGTCAATTTTATGCGAACAATAAAAATAAAACAAATATATGAAAACTGAAACACGAAACCAAAATAATGAAGATGAATGAAATGAAGCAATGAAAAAATGAAAATAAGAAAAAATTAACCTTAACAAATATCTTTTCAAGGTAAAATGCCTAATCAAGCTCTAATTTGATCTTCCAGATTCACTTTCCAGTAAATATGAAATGAAAGCGACGGGCGATATGTACATATTCTGAAGCTGAAATCAATTTGATTGATTTATTAAATTCACACTCAAATACAAATTCATATTACTTTTTTAAGTAATAAACCCTTAATATTTTTATTGTAACCCATTTCTACTTTTTTTGAACTGCACCTTAATCTAATTAAATATTTTGAATACTGTTTTTCATTTGAAATATTCAAACAACGACGATCTACAAACCGAGAAAAAACGAATTTAAATCTTGGATTTACAGAACAGGTTCCTCTGAAAAGACTAGAATACCGCCAAAATATTTAATTTTCAAAAACTCAACTATTACTGATTCAATATTCATTTTCTACATTTGAAATAATAGAGTATCTAATTCTAGTTTGTCTATTAAATTTTCTAACTTCATTATAACAAATAAATTTTGATAAAACTTGAACTTTCATTTTATAAATTTTAATTTAAAATTTTTATTTTTACCAATTAATTATCACTAATTGAATTTAATCATTTGTATAATCGCAACTGCTGGCATACATTTTATTAATATTATTTTTCATTATTAAATTTAAATTTATTTAATATTTAATATTACTCATTGCATAATTATTTTTATTTAAAAAATGTATCCGCTTAAATTAAAAAAAAAACTCATATTGTTGACTTGAATCGAATCTATTGAAATTTTGATAAAAATCAAAAATCAAATTTTTTGTTTTTTTTTTTGGTTCAAAATTTGAATTTTTAACTTGAAAAATAATATTTTTTCTTGATATTTTTTTTCAAATAACTTAATAATTCAAACTTAAAATAAATCTTATTAGAATTTCTTATTCCAAAAGTTGATCAAAATTAAATTAATAAATTATCTAATTCATTTTTCTATTCTTTTGAGTTATTTACAAAGTAAAATTCAAATTATCTATATAATTATTTATCAAGTGATTTCACTAATAATTTGAATTCTTATTTATATAATAGTTCGTCAAGTAGCTCCGCTAATACTTTCAATTACCCTTTTGAAATTATATCTATTCAACAATCGTGCTAGCTCCGCTAACACTTTCAATTACCCCTTTTTGAATAGAAATTTCTCCAGTTAGCTCCGCTAATGCTTTCAATTGCCCTTTTTAAATGGAAATATCCCCAAAATTTTATCCATGAGTCTCAAGTAGCTCTGCCAACTATTCCAATTATTCCTTTTTGAATAGAAATTTCACCAAAATTCTATCTATTTAACAGTGTCGAGTAGCTCCGCTAACATTTTCAATTATACTTTTTTAAATAAATAATAATAAATAAGAATAATCTTTATCTTTCCTCTTGAAGATGATCACTTGGTGATCGAAACACGTGTCGAGGTGTTAAAATAACGATTTGGTGTTGGGGAAAAAAACTGCAGTAATATTCATTACTACACCAAAGATTCCAAAAACTGCATCACAAGTACAAACATTTTATCATCAAATATCAGTAAGGGTGAATGTACAAACTTCAAATAATAATAAAAATATCGACGTGGCAACACACAACTCCACTTTTGAACTTGAAGATATTTGGGGGGAATTCAAATACACCACTCTGTCATAAAGTGGTTGGATCGGTCGAAAATTGTGATCCATTCTTCCTTCTTGGTTAGTGAGAAGTCGAAACTCCTGTATCTGAAACAAAAATAATGTTTAATGTTCAATGTAGAAAAAAGGCTGGGAATATAAAATATGAAAAAAAACTAAAATAAGTCACACTCCATTTCCTACCCTGATCACCACTTATTATAGGTACGATAGTGGCCGGTAAGGGGCTTATCGTAATCCAATAGTAATTCAGTTGGAAGAGTCTACACCTGCGCGTTCGCCAGCCATCACGTTTGGCGCTTACTATAGTTGTCTCCCATATCCTACTATTCAGGAACGTTGTTTTAAATGTTTCGAAATGTTTTCACAAACTATTTTACTGCATAGTAAGGCAGCAGTGCCACCTCTATGAAGTATTTGATGTAATCACGCCCATAACTATTGATGGTCGACTCACCTGACTATGAGATAAAGGTATTGTTTTGAGAAATTCTATCCAAACAACAACTTCAGAACATGGCGGGGTGGTTAGAGATCCCTTGTATGTGAAATATGTATCTCTCAGAGTTGTAGTGAAATTATCCAGCGAACCAAAATCCGTAATGCCAATTGTCGACCCTATTCTCTTCACTTGCAGTAGCTTGTTTTCGAATTTGGCGTATCTGGGGTTTTCTTCATCGCTTTTCTGGAATAAAATTAATGCGATGTCAATTGAATGGTCCATAGAAGAAATTATGATATGTGGACAGTGACTGTTGAAAGTAAACTGTTGAATGTAGTTTTGAGCAAGTGACAGTTGGCACAACGTTCGTTGAATTGATTTCATAAAAATCATAAATCACGTATCCTTTATTTTCACCCATAAATGTGTAAACTGTTCTACTGTTTATCATAAACTCGACAAGTCTCGGTTTCAAGATTCTTGATTGAATGCGTAGGCAACCAACAATGCAAAGCACCGGAACGGTAAGTTGATGTGTGAAAACTGAAGGGAAGGAAAACATGTTACTATAATTAATTCTTCAAGAATGTAATTATTGTGTTTTCTTTTCGCTACGACATGTATAAAGGATTAATTGATGAATTGCGATATCGTACACTAATTACTCGCAATATTTTTTGTCATACGAAGCACCTCATTTATAGATCAGGAAATATCAACCTGGATCGTCCTCCTTTCATAATTCATACAATTAGGTGATACTTACGCTTTTTAAAACCGCAACACGTGTTTCAAGAATCAATGACTTCTTCAGGTGTGTCTAATACGAAACATAATATGCCTGAGGTATCTCCGATCAGTGGCGTAGCGAAGGGGGGATCCGGACCACCCCCGAAATTTTAAGACACATTGAAAAATAGATTAAGCATGGAGCAGGTGGAAGAGAGAAAAGTTATCAATACTCTTGTGTGCAAACATCAAATTATCACACGATTGTTGGTTGGTCCCTTTGTTTAAATCATAAATTATCAACGATACATTTGAGCCGCTTGGGTAGTGTAATGTCGGTGTTTGTATAGCTGGCCGAATTTCAACTGGACTGTCACAGTAAGTCTAGTTCGCCAGCCAGCCGCTAGTGGAAATAAGATATTAGTGCTGTTATTTAGAGCATTATTTTGTTAAATTCATTTATGTAATATAAAACGTTATAAATATATTTTAACTATTGTTCTACACTGTTGTTTCTCTAGCCGTACTCATCTATTTGAAAGATTTTGAAGCTCTGGACAAACTACAACACTATATTTATGTTAATTTGGATAAAACTGAATTACTATGCTTCAACATGAAATAAATGAAAATATTGAGAAATCATGAAAGATTTTATCGAAACATGAAGTTTTCTCGATTATGAAAAGTGTTAAAACTGGTTTTGGACCCCCAGAACGAAATTCCTGGCTAAGCTACTGTCTCTAATGACTGGCCATCCTGGTTACGTGAAGCATATTTACTGTTAGCCGTTCTTGGAATACTTAAAATGGGATTCCGTATTTTCGCTTGAGGTTCACAGCTTTTTTTGTGGATCTCTATTGCCTCTCGTACCAGTCAGTGCTCCTTCATCCTTGTGACCATGGATCTTTTGGTCCTTCCGATGTAAGCCTTTCCACAAGATATACCCCTGAGTGCTGCTGATAGTGGATCTCTCTTGTCTTTAGCCCGAGACCTGACCTGACCTGAGATTTTCTTGTATCTTCTTGCTGGGTTTAGGAACCATTTTAATGTTGTTTTTATCAATGTTTTGAAAACTTCAACATCCCTATTTTAACGCTAGGTCAGACCAGATTACAGGGCATTTTTCAAAGAGAGGGATGTAAGATAATCTCCATTTTAAATGAAATACAAAAATCCTTTCAAAGTTAATAAATGAAAAATGCATGCCGTTCAATTTAGAAATCGGTTAGTAAATTGATATGAAACTTACGTGGTATAGAAAAGATAAAACCGTTAACCCATCAGTTTTGTTAGCTGCTGCTTCGAAAGTGCCATAGTCAATACTGTAGAATACCATATGCAACTCTAATGGAAAGCTAAAAAAACATAATTACAGGTGTTATAAATATTTTTAAACGATTAAAAAACTCAAAGAGCCTAAACTTTCACGGCCGGAGATAACTGTGTGAAAGATATTTTCCTGGATTTTGGGCGTGGTCTGTAGGTTTTCATGTCTGAAGTTTCGTCTACCACTGCGGTAGACATTATGGTAGGCGGTAAGGTAACGGTCGAAGTGCTCAAATTGAAGACGCATGTGTATTGTTGTAAATCATGCGCTGAAGAAAATAACGCCGGCCGCCACTGGTAGCCATAAACCAATTGTGACGTAGCTAAGAGCGCGCGAATCTTCGATGTTCGCTGCCGTTCTAGTAAGGCGATAGACATTTGAAAAATAGTAAAAGTTTCAGTTGAAGTGTTCCACGTACCTGTGATTGTTGATTAAATTTTCCGAACCTTCGCTATCTGTCTTTCCCCAATGGAAATGGAGTTGCGCAAATCTGTATATTCCTTTCAATGGGCCTCCATGTACCATTGGAACGACATCCTTTTCAATGGATAATTGCACTGCAAGTAAGAATTTCACTACTTAGCAATACTTTCGTTCGTTTTTGGATTATTTAACTTTTGTGTTAGTGTGCTATTGAAAAGTTATTGCGGCCGTTATAAAAGTAAACAAAGAGTCTAAAAATATACGCAGGTCAGGTTTCTTCTAGAAAGAGATGACTAATTTCTAAGTAGATAATTTCGTTCAACTACCATTTTCGTTTGTTTGAATATGATATTAGATGAAATAGGTAGTGATAGTGGAGCCAGGTACTAATTTGTAAGTATCAATCTAAAAATAGCTTCATTTCAATGTTGTTTTTTTAAATCATATTTGAATATCAAACAATGTAAGACCAGATATCATTAAATCATAGGTATCATATTGTAACTGGCAATAGCTTGGAAATGAACAAGAATCTCAAAATCATTACAAGTATTCACCTACTTATTTATATGAATTGTGAAATATCACTTACCAGTGTGCCCATTGTTGAGTAGTGTTACGCTTTTCAAAGAACTATCGAAGTTTTCCAATACTAGAGGAGGAAACTTCACAACGGTCACATTGTTTTCTTCAATATCAATTGGACTCTGTAGTTTTCCATAAGCACAACTTTGAAATTTCCTACCCCAGTAACTGGGACCTGCAAAATTCGAGTAATATCTTTATTACAATTCGTTTGTTGATAGCAATGTTCACATTTTCTCTATTTCTGTCTACAACATTTTTTGGAGAATTGAGAAAACCAAAAAAGTAATATTGTGTTTCTGGATTCACTCTCGCTAACAGTTTATTTGGCTATGGAAGAGATATAACTCCTGTTTATCTGCTCGATACGTTCAAGCTGAAGCAGGTTTGCATTGTACATAAATAATAACCAAGTTTAAATACTTTCCTGTCGTACAGTTTAGTTGAGTCAGCCTAATAAATAAAGTTGTAACTACGACTCCTGTTAAATATAACAATTTTCATAATTGGAAGGTGTTAAGTTCTCGGAAATCCCCCCCTATCGAAGAAATATCTGGCGATGACCAGGAAAAACCTACGCTTAACAGTAGGATTTCTGACTGGCAACTGTCAACTAAAGAAACACCTCCATAGTATGGGGCTAGTGGACACACCTCTATCCAGG
>WOGO01004757.1:0-12992 GCA_015342085.1 Leptinotarsa defecta | reverse complement strand
TAGGGTGGTATACCTGTATGGGTGGTATACCTGTATGGTTTACCTGTATAGTATACCTGCATAGCATAAATAGCGTTAGCTTAGGAAAGTTTCCAGTTTAATCTTCCTCTTGAAGATGATCACTTGGTGATCGAAACGCGTGTCGAAGTATCAAAAATAACGATTTGGTGTTGGGAAAGAACTCCAGTAATATTAATTAATACACCAAAGGTTCCAAACAGTGCATCATAAGTCACTGAGATATTATAATTTGAATTTGACTCATAATAATGGACAAAACTCTTGAAACAAACCTAATAGATGTAATGTATATTCGTCAACGTTCCAATATACCTATCGAAGGTTTTTGAGTTTTTTAAAGATAATGCAATTTTAAGAAAAATTACATTATTGCTCTTCTTATTTCATCTCTTAGAGCAAAAGTATTTTTTATACATGAATAAAGTGAATTGTGAAGTGTTAACTATTATATTCAATATTTTTTGTCATAACTCGCTTTCAAGCACCTCAAAAAAGGATCAAGGGATTTTACTTGCCGTAAAACTTTATGAAAAAAAAAATTGTTTAGTATTGGCTTATCTATCCTTTCCGCACTTCTTTTCGAAACAATTTTTATTTTAAAGCAGGGGTGGCATCGACTCCCAAGGTACATGGTCAACTTGAATCAAATCAAATCACTTCATTAATCCTGTAGAACTTACAAAGTTATAGGATAGGTCAAATATCATTTGTACATACATAAAATAATACTTGAAGTAAAATTAGACCATACGAAAGATTGTCATATGCGTACAATGCTGGACAAAACATATCAACTTCATTCAACTCCAGCTTCATTAAATTATTATGACAGAGAAATAAAATTAGGGAAGATTGAGATATTCATCTTTGGTATAAAAATTATGTTCTAATTAACAACTTTTGAGGGGGATTTTAAAAACCTGAATTCAGTAGTTTTCAATGATTCGGGCAGTTTGTTATAAAATTTTAGCTCCAAGTAAGCAGGTGAGTTAGCGATTATATTGTATTTGACGGGATTTATGTGAAAATCATTGCACTTTCTTGTGTTTATATCATGGTAAGATGAAATGCGATCATATTTCGACCTATTGGTATTAATGAATACACTTTGAAAAATAAAAATATCCGGAAAAGTTAGAATTTTCAAATGTTTCTATAAATCTCTGCAGGAGGTTCTCTGATTTACGCCTGCTGAAATTCGTATAATCTTTTTTTTGGGCAATAAATATATTTGGAGCCAATGAAGAGCTTCTCCAAAGACAAATGCCATATCTGATTCTAGATTCTATATGGGCATATTAATAATTTACTAACTGTTCAGTGATTAATATCGGCTTAAGATTTCGAATCAGATACGAAATGGAACTTAATTTCAATATCAGTTTATTACAATGACTATTCCACTTCAGACAATTGTAGATAATTGTCTGAAGTGGAATAGTCACGCTAGAGCGTGAGTCCCAAAAATTGACATTTATCGGATAAAGAAGGTGTGTTTTCATTCTCATTGATTTCAATTTCTAGATTTGAAAAGATTTTTTGCCTGTGATGAAACCGTAATAATAAAGTTTTTCGAGAATTGACGTGAAGTGAGTTGGCGGCACACCATGAAATCAAATGAGTTGACACCGTGTTACTATTTTCTTTCAAAATTGTGTCGTCTATGTCCAAAATCAGAAGTGATGTGTCATCTGCATACATTACGCACGTATTCTCAGCAACCGCGGCCGCAACATCATTACCTAAAGTATAATATAAATAATAGCGGTCCCAACACTGATCCTTGAGGTACTCCAATGATCTTGAGTATTTGAAATACATTCATAATGACTTCAGATCTATGAATCACTATCCAGTCAAGGGCATTTCCTCTCATTCCATATGAATATAATTTATTCAATAATATCATGTGGTCGACGCAGTTGAATGCCCTGCTGAAATCACAAAATATTTCAGCAGGGCATTCACCAGCCTCGATGTAAAAAGCTTTCACAGCAGTAATAGTGGACATATTGGATCGAAAACCATGTTTAGAATCAGGGAGATAATGTTATGCCTCTTAGTGAAATGTTGTAAACGATGTAGGTATGCATATTCAATTATTTTTGAGAAAGTAGATGGAACAGTGATGGGCCTATAGTTCTCTAAAAGATATGGATCCGATTGTTTGTGGACAGGTACAACGTTCCCGATCTTCAATTTTTCGGGAAACACTCCTGTACTAACGGTCAGACTGACTAAGTAGGGGTAAGTGAAACCTGAATCAAAATTTTTATGCCGATCAGTGCTGTTTGACTTTTTTTTTTAACTTCAACGAGTTTTACTAAATCTCCGTTAGCATCAAGAAAAATCTTATAAGGAAGTGAATATGTAATTGTATACAAATATGAATAAACACACTGTTATCTCACACATCGATAATTATTCATGACATTTTACAGTTTTGTTTTCGTTCTAATGAAGTTGTCCGGGGAATCCTCCTCAATAAGCACTAATTGATTCTCACATTTTTGCAGTGAAATGAAATTCTTCCCCGTTGTGTCCCAACGAAACGGACAGAAAACATGCAACTATTTTTTCCTCTTCCACTCGACTTACTTTACTAATTGGAACAAAACATTGCGTATGTATTACCTAATTATTAACGGATGTTTGGCACTTTCAAGGAAGGGGGGCAAGGGGTCCCGAGGAAGGGGCTGCTGTCGCGCGCTATGGGGCTCTAGCGAAAGTCATAGCCTCTATAAAAGCTCGCGGTACTCTTTGCGGTTATCCAGTCGGGCATCTGGGTAGTTCCTCCTTCGCAAGAAATGATACTCCTGGTAAGTTAGTGAGAAACTCGAGAATCGTGAGAAGTGATTTTTTGAAGTGCTAGAAAGTGGTTTTGAGAAGTTTGAGAGGTGTTAGTACCTACGAGTGCGGTCAGAAAAGTTTGACGAATGATAATAACAATGAAATCAATTTTTTATCAAATTTTGATCTTGATGATTGACGTATGATTGATCTTGTTTATGAAAGTATATCAACAAATTGATGAAAGACAAATAGAAGTATGAATTGATAGACTAGTAAATATTGGTCTATTTCACGACAGATGTCTTTTCGAAACCATGTAATTTTCGTAGTGACTAAGTTAATTCATTGTAAAGTCATTTGAAGTAACAGTTTTTTCTGAAAGCATAAGATTTTGTAATTATTCCTCCTTTTGTGAAATATAAAATTTCATAAGCTGATGGGATTTAGTTGCCCCATGCATTACTGATGAAAAATTTGAAAAACGTACTACAAGAAAAACCTTTTGCTTTGAATTTTTTGGGGAGATTATTATGATAGGGTGTAGAAATGTTCAAATAAATGAAACGTGAAAAGTTTTTCGTTGAGTAGGAAATATCACCATTTGTTATTTCGGTACCTTGACTTACTTTATGAAATTTGAGTGAGATGGAACATATCATAGTGATAATATTAAAGAGATAATCAATGTTTTAATCACATGCAATTACTGATTTAATCTTTTTACTATCAAAGATAATAATCAAACGATTTTTATAATGAATTTTATGTAAAAGGCCTTTAGCTTCACGGTAGCTTCATCAGTTACTGCAATTGATGAAGCCACTGTATATCAAAATATGTTTTCAATAAAACTCATTTTGAAACTTGTATAATTATCATCATGAATAGTGTTATTGATCATCATCAAGTAACGGGTCAGAGAATTTATAATTTCAACTTTTTCAATTCTATGCTGAAATACAAGTTTTCTCGAAAGTTCATGAACTTATGTCATCAAAAACTTTTCCCTACAAATGTCACACTCGGAGCAAGCTATCTCCCTATTGAATGAAAGAAGTTAAATTGAAAATTGATAGTAGATAGAATATATAACAAAAAATTGTGTGTATCTTTAAGAATTATTTTTCACGATACTTTTTGCGATCTACTTATATATTATACTGAAATATTCGTTATTTTTATGCAAATGAAATGCAAGATAATCGAGTTTGTCAGTTTCGAATCAGATATCAGCTCAGATCATGAGAATGTATCTGAATGGTGTATTAAAAATGGTATCAGAAGTATTTCCTACAAATCAGTTGGGTTGTACATTGGTTTGAGAATTATAAGTGTATATATATATTCTTATAATTTCTCAATGAATAATATCTGGGTATTTGTTGAATACGTGACTCATTTTACCAAAACTGCAAGTCAAAATCTCTGTTACTTTTCAAATATCAACTGAGTTAAACTCCTGATAAAATCAATATTTCCACGTATACCTGTTGATTACTACTGTTTCACATTTTTCTGGCTAGTTTTATCGGATATTAATTATAGATCTCTCAGAATACCTGTGATTTACCAAGAATATTTAATAAATGATACAATTTACTTCTTCTTTTGAAAGACACGGCGAATTGAAAATCGTACATTGGGTTATTTTTTTTTTCTATACAGAAAAATTTACATTCTTTCAACTTGTCTTATTATCTTTAATTATATGTCGAAAACAAATACGTTATCGAAATAATCAGTTTCTCTTGAGGATGTTACTCGTAGCGTACCTCAGCAATCTATCCCTGGACCAATTTCATTCTTATTTAAATTAATTCTATATCAAATATAAATTGGTATATAAAAGTAAAAATGATGATGCAAATGCAAAATAATAATAAATGGTCTTTATTTTTATCTTCGCAGAGTTTAGCTAAGGCTATTCAACCAATCAACAAAGATTATTTTTATGCATGAATGTATAAATGGTGATACAGTATCATAATTCAAAACTAGGGCCTAATATGAATTTCAACATCATATACCAGAAAAAACATGATAAAGTGAAAGGAATCGGAAAAATTATTTAAGTTCAATTCAATTTATTATCATTTAATTCAATTTAATTTTGTCAGATTCATTGTTTACCCAAAAGGATCGCTTTCAGTTTGTCAGGATAAGAGTTGTACTCGGTTACAAAAGTGATCATTTAATTCAAAAGTTGCACCGTGAGTGTCTTTTTCTCCAAATTCAATATGGTTGCACCCAAACATCATTTATGGAAATATTGCCAAATAATTATGAGAAAAAAGAGGATGTTTGCTCAATTTTTAAATACAAATTTTCCACCAATTCACGTAGTTTTCATTATTTTTTCATGCCATTTTTTATTTATTTAAAAAAATTTAATACAAAGTAGTATTTTCAAACTGTAGTATTGAAGATTACTTTTAATACTACAAAAAGTATTATGTGATATAATAAAATAATGCGCGTTTTCACTGGTACAGAAAAATCAACCGCATATCATTTTTAATTTTTTTTGAGTAGAGGAGGTTCACTTTGATAGTGAAGTTTGAAAAATACCACTTCAAAGGCTATTTTCAAAACAAGAATATCAAAAAAGGACGGCACTGGAAACAAATTAGTCAGAAGTATGTGTATATTAGTGAATATTTTCAATTTTCTAATTCTGATTCTATTGTTTCTCAATATTTCCAAAGATGACGTCATAGTGCCGCCATATTGAACTAAGAACTGAGGAAAAATGATTCTTATGGTCGAATGGTCTTGAAAAATCAACAGCGTCATTTTTTGGTTATCACCAGGTATAGTTCGTTGAATAACTACAATAAAAAATCAACTTTTGGCGAGTAAAATTTTGTTCAGTTGAATATGAATGATATGACTACTAGGCATTTTCACGAATTCAGCGAAAAGATAAAAGCATCATGATGGTATGTCTATCACAAAACATGAAGTATTGCACCAAATCATAGATATTTCACTGTGTAACTAATTCAATTCAAGAAACGTTTATGAGAGAACATTGAAAGAAGATATTAAAAACTAGAGCTAATATCTAGGATTTCTAAAATTACTGAAGACTAATATTTTGAAGTATGTTCAATACTGGAGAAAAAATATCAGTTTTTTGTAGAATGCTCAAGGAGTGGTTGCTAGTATCCTACTATCCTATTCGGTCTTAGCCTGAACATGAGTTCACTGATATTTTTTTTCTGTTGGGTGTCTGTCAGATTCTCATGGACATGATTTGGCTTGCCCATGAATTGCTTGCCTTCGTGATCCAGTGTCTCATATCCACAATAGTAGCAACTGCAACTGAAGTCTCCGGTATACAGCCCTGCTTTCTTGACCCTCGCAGGCCAGAATGTGCAGCTCTGTAATATTACTGGGATCTCACCTCAATAACCGCAGTAACCTTTCCTTTTCAGCTGTACCTGACGATACATTAGATTCAGATAAGTAGAGCTTTTTGGACTCTGTGTATGCGATTTCTGACCTGCTGAGAGGGAGTTTGTTTTCTCTCCAAATTAGACTATGCCTGAACTACTCAAAAATTTTGTTCTGGCATTTACATTGTAACAAATTATCCTGAAGCGAGCATCATTCGGAAATACTGGAGAAGTCACAAAATAAACATTGTCACAAAAATGCTTGAACTGAAGGAAAATAATTCAGAATTACTCAAACAATCTATTGAAACTGATCCAAGCACTTGAAATAAACAATGGATTGAAAATTGAATGTTTTTTTATAAAACAGTTTGTTTTCAAATAAATAAATCAATAAATCTGTTATTGATAAGATGTTTAAAGCTTTCGCGGACGAGGTTTTCAGAGTCCCTATTTTTTTCGAACTATCTGGATCAACATGAATATGCTTTAGACAGTCGTAATACCCAGTCATAGGAGATGTATGGACCTCTTAAGAAGAAAGTCTCTCGCGTCAGCGAAACGTCAGGAAGAAATTCTAAAAATCGACGGCCTTCAAACTCAAATGGAAATGGTGACACTGAAAAGTTGTTATTGTTACTCCAATTTTCACATAGATCATCAAAGCTGAAGATACCAACTCAAAACGGAAGTCAAGGTTTGGTCGGCAAGAGAAAAGTATTCGCAATCTCCAATACTCTTGCCTATATAGTATTTAAGACTTTTTTCAATAATAGATTGAGTTATTGAATTCCTTTCAAACATAGTTTCATAAATGGCCAGTTTGAAACATTTGTGAATGACTTATGTTAAAGTCCTCCAGCCTTAATTTTCAAATGATGAAACTGAACCATGAAATACCTCCAATATCTACAATATTGAATCGATCGATATTAAGTTTCATTAACAAACTTCCTGAACATCTCGTATATAACTTTCGATTCTAATTAACTCATTTCGATATCTTTCACCGAGTGCGATGATTTTCCTGAATAGTGACATACGGTGCCCGTATATTTTTTATACAAGGACGTGAAAGTGAAACTAGAACATCTTGCTAATGGCGGAAAATAATTAGATACGCCAAGCTGAGTAACTTTATATGCAGAGATACGTGCGAATCTGAATTTGAATGAGTAGAAGTGATTTCGGATTACTTTTACATCATTTCGATGTGAAAAGTTACGAATTACATAATTGATTGTGATAAATAATGATGATAATTCCAACTACTATCAATTTGTATCACTTTTTTGTTGGAACATTAACGAGTTTTGAATTACATTGGTTTTCTGAGATACACGGAATACTTATCAGCTGCATGTCAATTGCAATTTTCAATTCAATCTATTTTCTGGCATAATTTTCATTGATATCAAACCCACAACTATGTTTTCCCCCCTATTCGGTCCAATTTTCCTTCTGCCGTGTCTTTTATCCGTGAACTAATTTTTGATATCGTCTAGATATTTGGTTTCAATAAATGTCATAATAAAACGATAATCCCATATGAGATTATTTTCTAAAATACTGTCTGCTTTTTTTTCTAACCCAGATCCTGATACTATTTTTTCTATTTATCTAATATTATTTCTATCAGATATGCTCATCGGACTGATTATATAAAACTAATTACTCTAATAAAGAACGCCACAGCACTTCAATTTTACATTTGCAATTGAAATTTTCTTGAGAGTAGATATTTGAAAACTATTATGCAGTTTTATTAATTTATGGAAATGTATTTGCTGTTTGCCTTATTCAAAAGTTGAGTATTAGGAAACCAGTTATCTCAAACGACTTCTCATTTCAAAGTATTTAAAACAAAACACTCATGATAAAGATTACCTCTACCAGGTTCCGAAACTGTTCAACCTAATATCTATTTGAGATGAAAGAACAAGCTATTCCTAGTGACCCCATATTATCTTTTCCTACATCCAAGTTTCACTTGTTCTATATTTATGTCTTTTTGCTCTCGTTTTCATTTCTTTTTCCTTCAGCAGGAGCTTTATAATTTTTAATCTTTCTGTAGTTATATGTAGTTCTGTAGTTATCAACTCCTATATCCTGTAGGTAACTCTTTCGAATACCTCTACTATTGTATCTATAGATGAATTAAATTACACTGGGGTCAATACCTTGCCTTGTCTTAAGCCTTCCTCCGTTGAGAAGTTTTTATATTACTGAAACACAATATTAACACTATTTACATAAATGTTTTTGATGTATCATCCAATTTCTCTTCCCACCAATGGATATTTTTTTCTGAATCTAACAGTGCAAGCACACATATTTTATTTTCATGTTTTCGATATTTTTGTTGTAAATACATGGTCTTGGGTGCTTCTTCACATCCTCATTTCACTCTGCGATTCTTCCAACATATTTTCTATCATTTATTTTTTTAAGGTAAATAGAATGTACTATAAAAATGAAACATTATAAATTCAACTTATCAGGTACACAAATACAAATACATATTTGAATATGAATATCAAATATATCTGTACAGAAAAAACTTTTCCTCAGTTATATCAGAGATGCGATTTTGTTTCATGCTTTTCATAGAAGAGAACTCACAAGCAATTTTGGTGAAATTAGTGACAGGTGTGAATCGTTGTATTTGTGTCACGTGCCAGTATACGGGTGTCTGCAGTATGCTGTATAATGCCATCTGTGATTTAAAAGTGCATATAGATTATAACAATAAGTAGCCACATTTTCTGTTGTCAAATTATTCATATCCAATCCTTCTAGAGGAAATTCGATGACAACATTCAATTTGCCTCTAACTCTTTCCGTTGGAGAACATATTTTTGAATGAATTACTGGAATATGGGAAAACTCATGGATTGATAGGTACTTTGTGCATTTTCTCCTTTCCTTTTCCTAGGCGTCTTGATGAGCATTACCCATGAATCGAGGAGCAAAACTTTGAATCTGATTTTTTAAGGAGACTGTATTTACTACCCTATCAAATGAATCTTCTGACCACAACTCCTTGATGACTTCTGCAAACGCTTTGATTAAAGCACCCTTCATACTAGAAATACTAGTATTGATATCTTTCATGAATTCATCGTTTTTGTATTTCCTTGTATATCATTCATTTGGAACATTCGTGGAACAACTTTCAGTGGAGTTTATTAATGTTTCTCTCTCTTCTTGAAATCTTTTTGTTACCAGTATAGGGGTGTTTTTTCTAACTACAATCTATGTCCTAAATTCATTAGCATTTGCTCTCTCAGCTCTTGTATCTCATCTCCACTGTCAAGATGTTGACACTGTTCGTCTCGTGACAATATTGATAATTAATTTTGTTGCGAATATTTGCTTGGTAGATATGAATCAACTTTATATTCTTCATCTGAATCATACTTCTAGTTTTATTTGAGGGTTCACAATTTGATTGTGTAAACTGACAGCTTCTGCTGTCAGTTGTTCCAAAGTGTACTACAGATGAATCCAATATTCATTCGAGAAAGTCGTCTTGCGAAATTCATTCCATACGGACGTCGTTTTCAAAAATTAAAATAATTTCTAAAATTATAGTTCGAAGCGTCTAGGTCTAAGTCTAAGTCAAACGAACATTACTCGTGGAAAATTCTACTTGGTATGTGGCTCAAAATTTCAAAAGGATTTAAAATGTATTATCGTCCGTGAAAGTGATGTGCATTTGCTTCAGAAGAAACAAAACCAAAAAATTGGTCTAGGTATAAGCATTCGAACGACTTTTTCCATTACCAATTCAAGCGATTTCTTGTAAAAATAGAGAGTTCACAGAACGTGGTACGATTCTTCAAGTTCGAAGCTTTGTTGATAATGAGCTATTTCAGAATTCGAAAAAATCAGTTTTGGTGAAGATTACAACTGCAGACGATACTTGGAGGAAGAAGATTGGAATAGGAATGTATAAAATCACTTATATTCAATTTCCAAACTGAAGACAAGTTTAATATTATTCGTGTTTCATCCTTTACATGTTATCTGGGTACTTGACATGTGAGACAATGAGGACATTCAAGTCATTCAGTCAAAAAACATGAGTTTTTAACGATATCGGATATGCCAATAGTTTCTACATCGATTGTAGTGTCGAGTTATTTTGTGCATTTAGAGAACAACAAGTACAATTTTCCCGACAAAGATCACTTTCTCAATCGGCGGTTATGCAAACGCATAATGGCCTGTCGTGATTATGATTTGTATAATTTATCGAAAGAGGAAGCCTTCAAGTTTTTTCTGAAGTAGACTTTGATTGCAGTATGCTGCTATTAACCATATGTCAGCACTCTGATAAGTTATACGGTGTGATGAACACCATTCACTTTGATCAATGGGTAAATGTTTTTGTTGGCAATAGAAAAACAATTTAGAAAGTTCTCAAGCAACAAACAAGGAAGAATGAATGAGGGAAATATTTGTGAGTGATAATGCCAAAGGAGGAGAATGAGTAGTTCCAATAAATTTAGCAATTCACAACCCCAACAAAGAATTCAGTATTTTTCAAAAGCCAAGCCTCTTCAAAACTTATGATTATCCGAAACGTTTTCTGAGTAGATAATGGAATATTGACGACGCATTCTTTCGCAGAAATTAATATCAGTTGAAGATTGATCCAAACATTTATGAGTATCACCAATACTTTTTAACCCTGCACTGGACGCATCAGGTCTATCAGGCCCAAGCAATCAAAAAATCTATATTTCTTACAGAATAATGGACGATAAAGAAGTTGAAAGATTGACTCGGTTGTTCGAAAAAGTTTCATCTGATCTGTTTGCTTTGTTTACCATTGTCAAAATCAAGGAGAAATGTTACAATGGATAATTGGTTCACTTCTGTTGAAGTGGCCGATAATTTTCTAAAAAATCATCAGCTGACAATAGTGGGAAGACTTAGAAAAAATAAGAGTCAAATTTCCAATGATTTTTTCACCAAACGACCAGAAAAGTCGAGCATGTTTGCTTTTACAGAAAATATGACTATCGTTTCGTATATACAGAAAAAAAAAATAGGTAGGTTATTTTATTATCAACCCATCATCATGATGAGGCATCTGGTGCAGAGGCGAAACCAGAAAAAATTACTTTTTACAATTCGACCAAAGGCGGAGTTGACACAGTTGACCAAATTTCTGCAAAATATAATGGTTCGAGAAATACACGTAGGTGGCCCATGGTACTTATATATGGGCTCCGCAATGTTGCTGGTATAAACGTCATGGTTATATACAGAAGTAATTCAAATAAAAACAATTCAAATGTCGACATTCGACAACTTGCAGCTGGAATTGGTTGGTTGAGCAAGTCGAAATTGAACAAAGTAAACGTGGAAGATGTGCTTCTGTAAAGATCGGAAAACAAGATATACATGCCGGTTTTGTAAAAAATATATATGCCTAGGACATTCTGTATCTATTTGTCAAACAAGTACGGCAAATTTTTCCGAATAATTGTTATACATGGTGTTTAGTGCAACGATACCAAAAATGCATACAGTTTTTACTTTAATTCGTTTTTTTTGTTTTAAAAATAGGACATTTTTTCCCGCTCTTTTCATAACAATTTGTCGATATGAATGATTTATGTAACATATTATTAGAAATAAAAATTCATTTAGAAAATTTGATTTTTCTCCTTTTGGGTATATCAGACCCAACGAGTTCTTGCTGTAGAAATTAATGACGCCTCTCCTACAGGCTTGAGGAAGTTGGGAGTTTCTGCTCCACAATGTTAGTTGTCATGAAAATATGTATGAATGTATGAATATTCATGAAACATTCAATAATGTTACAAAGCACTAGACCATATCTAGCGTGGATATCTCGGATACCTTAACCATCAATGCAGGTACCCCCTCAGAGATCCATATTGTCTTCAGCACATTCTGATATACAGAAACTCTTTGTAGAAGACCCAAAGTCCTTTATATTGGGCCGATGATAAACCATAGATATCATTTATGGTTTATGGTTGAACTGTGGAAATACTAAACTATCCCATAGCCATAATTTCATTCTCAAACTCTGATACATATCTTCAGCCACTTATTATCTTCAAAATATCAAGGGCTCCTCTTGTTATGTGAGGATTCCGGGTTCTTTTGTTAATAGTTTTTATTTTTCAATTCGACCATCAGAGTGGATTCATAAATTTTTTCAGATTATTTTCAATACAGAATTTTTGTTGTATTGATCTGTTGAGATGAATTTTTCCTTCAACCAGCTGTCGACCCCTCAAACGACAATCCTCAGAAGTCGAAACTTGTTCAAGCTAAGGATTAACAAATTATCACCTTTTGAAGTGCGATTCCTAGCATGATATCCGATCCCTAGCAAAATGCTGAAACACATTTGAGTACTATGCTTGACCATGACCACTGATTCGATTTCTGTTTTGAATTTTCAGAGATATTCAGCGCTTTGCGCACTTGTCCTGTTGGCAAGCGCTGAAGAAAAAAACGAAAAGGCTGCCGCAGACACGAAATCCGTCGAATCCGTCTCCACCGGCAAAAGGCAGGACAAGCGTGGGTTGGATTTGGGATACGGTGGTGGTGGCGGCCATGATTTTGGAGGAGGTGGTGATTTCGGAGGCGGTGATTATGGTGGGGGGGATTTCGGAGGACACGATCTAGGAGATGGAGGTGAGAAATTTGATGAATTTTTTTATAGTTTCAACCGGGAAAGACACAGAGCCTTTCAATCACAAGATGACTCAAAAAATTTCTGGCCAGCTT
>WOGO01004756.1:0-12992 GCA_015342085.1 Leptinotarsa defecta | reverse complement strand
ACTATCCCTATGGTTTGCCCCACATAAAAACCGCAAAGATCTCTTTTGCAACACGAAGACCTGGTTCAATAGTTGTTTACTACAGAATCCCCAAAATGCAATGCCATACCTTAGATGAGACTCTACTAGGGCAAAGTAAGTCGATCTAGCAGTGAATATATCAAGTTCATTGGAGACAATTCTGACAGCAAATGATCCTGAAGCCAATTTTGTGCATAAAGATGTGATATGTTCTTTAAATTTTAATTTATTGTCAATATGCAGACCAAGAAATTTTGTGCAAGTCGTTTCTTCTATCTTCCTACCATCTAATAGCAAGTTGTCATAGCTAAATTTGAAGTTTACAATTTTGGTCTTGTCTACGTTGAAGGAGAGTAAATTAGAATCACACCACTGTTTGACTTTTTCTAAATCTAATGATATCATTTGCTTCAAATTGTTAGTATTTTTTTCATGCCATAACAATGTGGTGTCATCGGCAAAAATTGTGAATGACCCTTCAATATCAACTGTAGCAAGATCGTTGATGTATAATAGGAATAAAATGGGCCCTAGAACAGATCCTTGAGGTACCCCGCAATCAATAGCCGAAATGTCCGAATACACATTATTGACTTTCGTCAGCTGGGATCTACCTTTTAGGTACGATTTGAACCATTCAAGACTTCTTCCTCTTATGCCATAACAGTACATTTTTTTTATAAGTATATCATGATTGACACAGTCGAAGGCTTTCGAAAAATCGCAGAAAACTGCCGAAATTGCTTCTCCCTCATTCATATTCAAGTATATTTTTTCCAAAAATGAGAAGATTGCATCATTAGTGTTTTTACAGCTTTGGAAGCCAAATTGACATTCATTCAATATTTTTCCATTTGATAAAAATCTCAACAATCTTTTCTTCACTAGCTTTTCGATTAATTTCGAGATAGTTGATAATAACGAGATGGGTCTGAAGTTTGAGGGGTTGGTGACCTCTCCACCTTTATAGAGAGGTAGAACAACTGATGTCTTCAACCCTGAGGGAAATACTCCTGTCACAAAAGATTTGTTAATCACCTCGGTTAGTGCAAATAGAGCTTCTATCGGTAGGTTCTCAAGGAGTCTTCTAGTTATACCATCCAACCCCGCGGACTTATCATTTTTTATTTCCTTGAGAGTTTGTTTCATCTCGTAAACATTTGTAGGTGTTAAGTTGAAATTATCATGACATTGAAATTGATCAAGATAACTTAAAGGGTTGATTTGAGGTACTATAGTGGATGTTATTTGTTCGGCAATAGAGCAGTAAAAATTATTCAAAGAATTCGGGTCAATGTTGATCACTGCTGATGAAGATAGCCTTCCTTTACCCCGCAATTCATTAATAATTGCCCATTTCTCTCTAGGTTTATTTTGTGATGATTCAATTCTTTTTGAGTAGTAATTATTTTTTGATATTTTGATCAAGCTTCGGTAGATTTTTCTATATCTATTGAAATACTGCATAAAACCTAAATTCGATGTAAATTTTTTTATTGTACGCAAGCATCTCAGATTATTAGCAGAAATTTTTAAACCCGTTGAGATCCAAGGCTTTTTATTCTTTATTTTCAGTTTTCGTAATGGAAAGCATTCGTTGAAATTGTTTGCTAAGATTTCTTGAAAAATGGTAATAGGATCTGAAGCAGTTGTTATATGATTCCAATCAGCTTGTTCACATTTTAGTCTGAATTTGCGATAATTATTTTCACCATCCCAGTTCACCCAGTTCACCATCTTGAAAGTTTCATCTGTCAATTTTACTTCAAAATAAAGTATTCATGCATTAATTTCATCATCCTAAATTTTTCTTGAGTTGACCCGTTCAAAAAATAAAAGGGGAGAGGGGACATTGAAGAAATGCACTGTATAACATAGCTTTGCCAAATGGCACATCTCTTGCGGGAAATATTTTACTCCGAGTGATTACGAATGGAAATATATCTGAGAAGAGAATCATTAAATAAAAAAATATTTGATGCAATATAAAAATCATGTTGAGTTGAACAAAAATTCATAAATAAGACAAAAAATTAACAATGACTATGAATACAAAAAATATTGATATACTAACTTGTAAAAAATATTGTGACCTGAAATGTAAAGAAATAATTAAATGGATCGAATACTAAGTTTTGGTCAATGAAAGAAAAAATAAACATGAACTACTGATCAACTGAGGGCGATTGTGGATATTAACAATTGAAGCGTTGGTAGCGTTTAGTTTATCATACTATTATTTTATAAAATTATGAATATGAATGAATTCAAATGAAGTTGCACCTCGTTTCGGACACCATTCTAACACTTTTGTGTATGGTTAGTTGCCAACTCCCAATTTATGTAAAATTTTGAATCTCTTACTTTTCATTTGTCCTGTGACATGGGTCTATTTTGAATTTTCTGAATACGCTGTATATTTATGAAGTCTTCATTATGATCGAATCACATCATTTCAAATACATTTGAATCTATTATAACATTTTCTTTGCCGTCATTGATTTGCGCGAGTTGTTTCGAAGTTGCCAGTTTTCTTCCTGTTGAATGAATCGTGTCTTCGATTCGATTGGTCAAACCAAGCACGATTATTTTCAAGAAAAAGTCTTCAGTTCGATATCTTTCCTGCCAAGGTGGTTGTGAAGGGACATACTTTTTCATTTGAATTCTTCTGTGTTGAAGTTGATAGTTGCCTTTCCTGAATTGGTTGGAAATAACATCCTGGCTATTTTGTTAATTTGCCCTGGAAATTTCAGTGTTTTACCTAATCAAACCACGAGGTTCCCTGTTAAACCAAATAAACCGTTCCCTACCTTCTTCAGAGGTTATTCTTTGAGAAATACTAAAAAATTTCATAATCCTCTGGATAGGTGCTAGGTTTGCTTTCATTAAAATTAATTATCAAAAGTTTAGATGAGATCAGACGAATAGGTAGGTTACTTTGGAAAAATTGAAACTGATCATCTCACTATCGCATAGGCTAATAGGTCCAACTGGACTAGAAGTACAAATCTTTTTGACCTTTTCTTTTTTTTAATGGGGATAAAACGTCCTTGGTGGTGTTTAACTGGATACTATATTGAAATAATGTTCCTGTCATACGGAGAAAACCAATAATGCCAGAACTCATAATATAATTTCAACTTGCTCAAATTGAAAGGGTAATATTTTTTGGTGTGACTAATTTTTGGGAAAAGTTTTAGCTTTCTACTTCTCCATCTTGATACAAAAAATGTGTGTCATGCAAAGTAACTTTCAGACCCAAACTGGAAGAAAAACCCCTTCTGAAAAGCACTTTCACATAAACATTGAATTACACGTATGAAACATTCTTTCGAAACAAATACTTTTATATGAACACTGAATTATACAAAAACACTTTTCTCTACTCAGTTTGTATTCCAAACATTTGTTAGTGAATTAAACCAGATATCATTCACAGGATTTCTACACAATATACTGAATGGAATGTAAAAATGTCGCTTACTGTCATCCTCACTGATAGAAATCGATGTTTCGCTATAAGACACTTGCTTTAGGGGTCTCCAATACCAATCAATGTATAGAATTGCTTCTTTTGTAATTGATTACTTCCTCAAGATAGACAAGTAGAAAGCCAAAAACTTTCTTTTTGAAAAATTTCAACTCATAATATTTTAACCGAAAAATTTTATTTTTTTCAAACCTTTAAGTTTAAGTGTTCGATATAATTATCTGAAAATAAAAATATGATTATGATGCAATAATGATGCTGATGCATAGTACTACGGGAAAGCATGTTTCATCTGTGATTTGATTTTATGTTGCTCAATTGATTTGTCTTTCCCAAAATATCTCCGACTTCCATATCACAGGAGCCTTCGTTATATACAGATATGAATTTTTATTGTTGTCTGTTTTTGCTATAACAGAGCAGAATACGTTCCTATCAATTTTTCCCATTCAATTATGAATGGTTGCTACAAAGTTGGGTGGTTCGCCCTTCAGTGTTAATTTGAAAACATTTTTTAATGAACCCATATTGGTCTTCGGCCAAAAGCTGCTGTTCGCAAATGAATGTGCAACATATTATTGAATTATCACTGATTGTCTGTTTGGTATGAAATATTCGTTCTTATTGTCTTTATTGCATCTTTCTTTCAGCATTCAACTCCATTTTCCAATCCCAATTCTTAATATTTACATATTATTATTTTCGTCATATTTTTAATATCTTATTCGACTAGCTCATCAAAATATTTGTGTCCTGGTATTTTCAATATTTTGAACCGTTCATTCACATATTTTTTATTAGATTCCATTTCATTAGTAACGGAAAAATTTTATAACATTTTTGAAAAAAATATTTCTGAAGAATTTTAAAATATCTATATGGTTACGTAATTCTCAACCTCCCACCCCTTCATCTTCAAGGGGTGGCAATCCCAATTTCAAGTACTCGAATAGAAAAGTACTTCTGACAATAAATCTATTTACATGGATTATTTATGTCAAATATACCATAAAATTGTCGAAATAAGTTGATGAATGAGGCAGATATTTATGGAACTGTATTCTCGAGAGATTGAGAAGATAACAAAATGTGTATAAAATTCTGAAATATAACGTAACTCAGCTTATATTTCATTAACTCTAAACTTCAAATCCAATAACTCCTTTCAATAAACATTTTTCGCATTCCTTTCCATAGAAAATTATCCATGGTATAGGTACCATACTACATCAATACCTTCAACAAAACATGAAAGCAAACAAAAGTTAACAGGAAAACTACGGTCGCTGGACAAAAAGCTCTTTAGAAGTTCTTCTGTCTGATAATGAACGAGGTAATACTCAGGTGATGGTATTCAAATCACAATTCATCATAAAGAATCACAACAGTTGCTCACCGCTATCGATTTTATGAGGCGGATAATATGCAATACATTTCTCATTCCTACGTAGAGTATGGTTTTTGGTTCAAAAAGTATTTGTCAGTTGTGACTATTTGATGTTTCATCGCAACATTTATTATAACTTTAAAAACACCTTCGATTCTGACAATCGATTCAGATTCACATATAATAAATAAGCGAATCTCACCATTGGAATCCTGTGAATAATATCTGATTCAATTCCACAACGAATATTTGAAGTTCAAACTGAATAGGATAAAGTGTTTTTTGTATAATTCAATGTACATTATAAAAGTAGTTGCTTCAAAAGTATTTCTTCTTCACAGTAATTCAATGTTTATATGAAAGTAATTGTTTCGAGAGAGCTTTTTCTTCCAGTAAGTATCTGAAAGTAACTTATTTGCATGATCTGCACATCTCTGTGAAGATTTTATTTCGAAATCAATTGCTTTCTTCTTTTTTTTGAAAGATCCCCACATTTTTTGTATAAAGATAGAGGAGTAGAAAGCCAAAACCTTTCTTTCCTAAAAATAAACCTTTTTCCTAAACCTAAGAATTATGTGAGGAAAAATATGCACCTACTGTGTGGGTATATCCAAGACGGGTGCGTCTTCAAGCATAGCCCACTACTAATAAGAGTTGGAGTGACATTTTTGATGTTCGCTCCAAGGAAAGAATGAATGAAGGAATTAAATACTCTGAAAGAATTTCGATTTTCAATTATGGAATATCATTGACTTTAGGTCGATGATGTCCCTATCTTGCACTGACGAGTGGCTAAGGAGTCCGAAATCGGTCTGCAAGTGTGCACGTTCCAAAATTGAAGGTCGACTCTTTCAGTTGTATTGCCAATTGCATATGAAGGAAATTTTATGTGAATTTCCCTGCACTGAAACCTATCAGATATAATGCCGTTTGTTTGTTTTCTGATAGGCGTCAGTCCATTCAACCTACTGTGTAGGTATATCCGAGACGGGCTTGAATATTTAAAGTTCATTTCTTTAGATTTTAAATAAGTTGTCACAATGTAAATAAACAAGGACGTTCACACATCACACTTTGAAGTGAAAGTGTAGTGTATGAACGCTCCCATTGGTTTACATTGAGGCAAATTTCTTAAAGTATAAGTTTGGTGTATGAACCAACAACAATATGGATGTTTTATTTATTTCAATCATACTATGACTACTTGAAACGTGCCTTTCAGAAAATGACATCAAGAGAAAAAATAGATATCCTGGGCCCAATACTGCAGCACTGGGCCGGCTTTGGATAATATTCATCTAGCGATTTGTGGCACATTACGCCACTAACCAAACACAAACAAACAAGATCGCTGGAATATGGAATTTTCTATGGCAATTGATTTAAGAAACAAGAGACCTATTTAGATACGATACTTCTTACTAAGGTTTAACTAAAACATAAATGAAAATTCTGAAAAGGGGATGGTTGGGTAACAGGATCAATTCAAAAAACAAAAAAAAACAAATGTATTCTTGCCGACGTTTCGAATTTAATCAAATTCTTCTTCAGGGCTCGAAAAATAGTCGGCAAGAATACAATTGTTTTTTTAAGAAAAAATTGATCCTGTTACCCAACCCTTTTTCAGAAAAATTATTGGATCACTAAACTAGTTAACTGAATAAATGTGAACATCTGTTGAAGAAATAATTTTATTGAATACAAATTTTCAAGCAGGTAGTGTAGTTCTATTCGAGTAATTTGTTGGTTCTTCCAGTGGGGCAGAGGGCTGAACTTTCTGATAAGTTCCCCGAACTGTAACAACTTCCGTAATTTTTTTTCGACGAATCATCAAAGTAGTAATTACAACGATACCCAAAAGTATCAATAAAAAAATAAAAATCATCAGAATTATCCTAGAAAGGCGCTCGTCTGATAATATGAACCTAACACAAACTCCTGCAATCACTATCACAACTATTATTATTACTGTCACGATTACTATCCACAAGCCCACCTTATCTGCAAATAAAAATTGTTTTTTCATATTTCCTAACAATACACACTTCTTACCTATAGTTACAGTTGTTGTAGTAGTAGAATTAGTAGTTACATTTTTTTTGTCACTTTTTTCCATTGTAACTCCCATGTTGAATATCACTCTCGTTACCTATGACATCATGCTGAGTTATCTACACTTTCAGAAATTGTAAAAGCATACATTGGAATAGAGTAGATAACTACAAGATAAGAGATATTATCCATATCTAATCATACAAATACAAGTATTTTTTTAATCCAATGAACACATAAATCCGCGACGTTCATTTTTTGACACAGCCGTCTGATAAATGTTTGAACTACATGTCTACTGGTTCACCCTGCATGTCATGTTAGAGATATCAAAATATGCAACGATGTTTTGATAGCCTTATAAGCTATAATGTCATTTACAAAATAATTATAGTTTATAGTCTATTAGATATAAATGTTTTTTATTTTGTTTGAAAGCAAAACACAAGGAATATTAAGTTAATTTATAGTGAATGTGAATTCTATCAAAGATCTTGTTCTTCAAATATGAAACTTTTAACTCAACACTGTTAAAGTCTGGTGAAATCATTTTTATGAGAAATTTTATAAAGATAAAATTAAACTTTTCGACTGTTGACCTTGGAATAACTGATAACTTTGAGTGCAAGAATTTAAGCCATCTGACTTTTACATTTATTACAAGTCTGCTGAAAACACTACAGCCTCATCGCATTATTGTGTTTTTCCTTCTATCTTACCATGACAACCATTCCATGAAACTTATTTCCTGCATTAATTGCTCAGGTTCTTTACCAGATGTTTGTTATATTCTTATGGACATGATTTGGGTGTGATCTGATGCCTCATATTCGCATAAAACATGACGATATATTTCTGTCCCTTTGTTGTTGTCCCTCTGCATTGTTTAGAGCTATACAGCCCTATTTTGTTCAGGTGCCCTCTTAATAATGAACAGTATAAACTCATAGAGTCAATGTATTCCGGTTCGCCATTTTACATTTCACCTCTCCCACATGTATTTACCAAGCAAGTAACTGTAATATAGATTTCTGACCGTACAGTATTCCTAGCTCGTATCCATTTGGATTATAAATCAGGTATTTGTTTCTAACAAACATATTTTCACTATGACCCTTCACGGTTTGTGATTTTTTAACCGTGAAGTGAAAAATATTTTGATGTCATACGGCCTGTGATTTTTTGTGATGTTGATTCCTTCACATATCGCGTCATTTAATTTTTACCTGATCCCTTGTAGCACGGTGAATTTTCCAGTCTGAATTGGCCCACTCTTGCCTATCTCAATTTCACGAGATATGAAGTGATTCGTTTTTAGAATACCTCCAATGATGCTAGTGGAATAGTTTTCACTACTCTCGTTATTCCCAAACAAGCAAGCGTTTGTATCCTGCATAGTTTGATGGTAGAGGTTAGTAGACATTTAACATCTCCCGAAAGTTATATATCTTTCTCTTCTCCTCGGAGTTGTAGAGATCCTAGTTTAGGGTCAATTTTACCTTCTCCAAATCTACCACTTTCTTTGAGACCAGCTAAATCCTCATTAGACGCCTCCAGTTTTGAATTGTCCAAATCTCCGTTGCTAGATTTATGATTTCTGACCAGAAAAACTGCATTCGGAAAAGCTTCTTATAATCTCCTTCCGTTATTGTGGGAGTAACACATAGCTGCTTGTTTCATTGTCTATTCACAATGCCACCCTCAAAATATTGGAAACTGATACAGAATTAATGAATAATGCACAAATATAAGTATCTGGACTATCACTGCCAGAACACTCTTTATGGGCACAGTTTCCGCAACGTCTGCATCGGTAGCATATCTCCATTTTTTCCAGTATCTAAACAAATTGCACATAAATTATCATCTTCAGAATATTCTGACTTATCTAGCAAAAAGAATTTTTGTCTACTTGATCAGTAGATGAATCTTCATCATCACTTTTAAATACCTAAATATTTTGTTGTTTTTCTGATCCTTGTTTCTGGCTGTAGTCTTCTTACTTTCAATGTCTTTACCTTCGGTTTATTTCTTCTTAATACAATTGCCTTTGGTACATTTTCCCTTGACACAATTTTCTTTATCACAATTTCTTTTATTTTTCCTTATTGTCTTTGCCTAATTCTCCTTTTCAGTTATTTTCCTCGTCTTTTCTTCAAATACTGCTTTCATTGAAGTGCTTTTTATTATTTCAGAGTGCTGTTTGTTCTTCAACGGTCTTTGTGTTTGTGAAATGAGTAGTGGCAGTGGGCTGACAATGGAGACAGCATTAACAAAGTCATTATTGGACGGAGTTGCGACTGATCTAACGGTGTATGTCTTCAGAATAGCAGGCAGTTCTGGTGTTAAATATGATGTGTATGGAATTAGAGCTTTCCTCTGAATCATTTCTCCGGTTTAATTTGCAGACTACAAAGAATAGATGGACTTGTTGTTGCAGGGCTAGCATAGTTTCTCAGCCTGATTTAATGTTGATGAAATAGGAGTGACATTAGTTGGCTGCTGATCTGGCTTTCTCATTAATGAAGTTATCATCACAAAAAACTTCAGGATTCATAGTGAATATACCCGTTGCTTTAAAGCTCGATATTTCTTTGTTTATAGAAGGAACTCTAGTACAGGCTTTATCAAACAGTCCAGCAATTTCGTATGGAGAAATTTTTAACAAATTTGTTTGATTTTATATATAAGTTGCACTCTTTGTGCAGTTCAAGCAGGGAATAAAATGCAACTTCAAAAGGTTGTAGATGGTGAGATGAATATGTAGGAATGCTAAGCATTATAACATGGTTCTCTTTTGCCAATTCCCAAGCTTCGAGAGCAGCATTATTGTTATGATTGTCCAATATTAGCAAAATACTGGTGTTTCAGCAGCAGGTTTGGTGTGTCTAATAAAATGATGAAGCCTAAAAACAAATATCTTTTCGTTAGTCCAGCAATTTTGTGAACATGTGTATACGGCTCCCAGTAAGCCATCTTTTTCTAGCTATGGTGAGTGACGTTGCCGAGGAAATATGAAAAACGGAGGAACGAAGAATCCAGACGCACGCATAGCACATATTACTGTGGCTTTCTTACCTCTTTCCCATGACGTTACAAATCCGACGCGTTTTTGTCCTTTAGGAGCTATAATTTTTTCAGTTTCTTTGACGGTCGTTATACCAGTCTCGTCTACATTGTAAATCATTTGAGGCTCGAAGTTATGTTGCTCCATCAATTTCTCCAAATTGTTGAAAAAAGCGTTATCCGAGTCTTGTTAAATCCGAGAATTCTATTGATACTAATAGCTTCATGCTTTTTAATACTCAAATCTAGACGACGCTGCAAAAATCTAGTCAGCCAATCTTTTCCTACAGTTTTGATTGACTTGGTTAAACCATTTCTCAATACTCAGTTATTCAGCTACACTATAACATACTCTGTTCTCTTGTCAAACCATAAAATTTATTTGTGATAGTCCGAAGATGGTTAGCCCGTATTTCTTCTTGGGCAACATTGAATACTATATTTGAAAAATATCCGTTGCTTTTAGCTACGTCCCTGATAACATTTTCTCAATGTTGTAGCTTTCTTTACTCAAGGAGACGTAACAGGTCTATTTCTTATTAAAATATTCTGGAAATGAATATTTGTCCAGATGAACATGATGTATTAGCCCGAAAAATTAACCAGGCATATGGCAATGATAGTGTTAATGAACGCACTATTCGACGTTGATTTGCGAAAGTTCGTTCCGGAGCCTGGTGGAGATTGTGGAGAATGGCCCATCATAAACGGTGCGTGGAATGGTGCGTTTTTGATAGTTTAAAACGCATTGCAAAGGCCAAAAAGCTCAAAAATAACAGGAGAGATGTTTAGGACAGCAGTTGAACACCGATGAGCCCCCAGGCATCTCCCAAAGACGAAACCCCACCAAAAAAATGTTTGGTGTATGGTGGTCAGCGGTTGTTGTGATTCACTGGAAGTTTCTGTAATCGGGCCAAACCATCATAGCAAAGTCCTATTGTGAGGAAATCAACGAAATGTACCGAAAAATGCGTCAACAGCGGCCAGCACTGGTCAACAGAAGAGGTCCGATCTTGCTTCGCGACAATGCCCGTCCACATGCTTCACAAATCACCGTCCGAAAATTAAACGAATTGAGTGTCGAAGTTCTGCCTTACCCACCATACTCCACAGACCACTAGCCAACCGACTATCACTTCGACGAATGTCTCACCGGTAGAACCTCCGCCAATCAGGACCAGGCAAAAACAGCCTTCGACTTCATCGAATCCCGAGAACACAATATGTATGCTGAGGGAATTACTAGATTTGTGTTACGTTGGTGAAAATGCACTGATTCAAATTACGCTTATTTCGATTAAATTGAATGAGTATTCACTGAGATATTACAGTTTAAAGTAGACTCATGAAAACTGACCAAATTTTTTAAACAACCTAATACAACTTAATTATTTCTTTATAGACTTTTTTTCGAATATTCATTACCAAAAAGCTATCAATATTGTAGTAAAGCAATTTAAAAATTTTTTCCTGTTAGAACAAGTGGAGAAATGATAAATTACTTCATTTTTCAAATATGAAAAAGAAGTTATCTCTTATTCCAAATGCATTTTACTGAAACATACTGTGTCAAGTCAGAAAAGCTTTTTTTACTTGAAGGGGGAATATTTTTTAGGAGGGATTAATTTTTTTTAAAAGTAATTCCGTCTGTACCTATTATAGTATTTTGTCTTATTTAATTGATAATTGTTTCATATGTCCTTGATGATGAATTTTTTTGAAATATTCTTCGATTAATATTTTGGTAAATCGACATTTCGTGTCTCAAATTATCGGAAATTTCTGAAAGTATTTCAAATAATCACAGTTTTGAAGTCGTCTTTTCATGCAGATAATTCTATTGTCATCGACTATAGGTGACACAGTATGCAGTCTGCTTTTTTTCGAAAATTTGAGATCTATACAAGAAAACAAACATTTTGAACATGTCCCCGGGGTTGATCAACTTCTCGGAGTTCCAAAAGCTGACAACGGAAGTGCTCTCAAACAAGCTTCAGTCGTTATTAACACTTTGAATCAATGGGAAGTTGCTCCTTATGTGGGAGTAATGTGTTTTGATACACCACGTGTAAATACTGGTAAACAGTATGTATGTTTAATTTTACCCTTGTACTTTTTTGTGATTTAGGAACTTGTGTTTTTATCGAAAAAGCGTTTGGCAGAGAAAAATAGACTTCCATGTCGCCATCATATTATAATGGATATTATTTTTGGGGGAGTTTTTGAATATTTTTGGAAAACGACATCTTGTCCTAATATTCCAATATTCGTTAGATTCAAAAATTACTGGTACAAAGTTGATCAATCCAATCATAAGAATGGAATGAAAGATGAAACTATAGCAAATAGGTACTTTGACACAAAAAGAGCTCTGAAGTTGTTACTTTCATTAGCAATTGCTTACAGGTACAAATTCTTTATCAACCAAACAATGAATTAAAATTCATGAAGAATTTGATTCAATCTAAAAACACAGATCCGCCGGTCTTACCAGCTTGTCAGAAAATTATTGAGCACTTGTGGTACTTTAAATGAAGAATTGGCCACAATTTCATTATTTGACAATATCAGTTAATATGAAGAAATACATTGTTGCGACAAGTCAAAATCTGGAAAGTTCTACACCAATGCGTCAATGGTTTGAAATTACTGAACAATATCTTGAAACTTTATTGCAAAAAGATTTGAGTGACTTTGTCTGCGATAATTTATTAGAGCTGTTCAAAACATTCGATTTGCCATGCGATTTCTGGAAGAATGATGTTTTAACGTGTGGCAGTAATGATTCATATAAGGAATGTTCAGATTGTTTGAATACATTAAGTCACCAATGATGTAGCTGAACGAGCGGTCGCTTTAATTGAGCAGACCATGTTTGGACCCATCAACACACAACATCGAGTGGTCCCAAGCTGAGATCTTGCACAGAGAGGAACATTGGTTTAGGAGAAAATTCAAGGAAGCCGCATACATGTT
>WOGO01004755.1:0-12993 GCA_015342085.1 Leptinotarsa defecta | reverse complement strand
AGAAATTGGGCGATAGTTCGAAGGATTCTCTAGATCACCACCTTTGTAAAGAGGGATTACGATCGAAGTTTTTAAGAACGAGGGAACTGAATCCGTTAGAAATGAATGATTGTATACTGAAACACGCGCTTTTGTGAACTGTTGCGTGATAATCTCATGATAAAGTGTTATTTACACATAATCGAACCAATGTTATCTAGAAAAAATCGAATTGTGCCCAAGTAATCATTCACAATGTTCCTACTCACCTCAAACTCCCAACTGGCGGTGTTGCATAGGGCACCCCTAAGAAGGCCTCCACCGAAGGATGTATGTGGATCATGATGCCCCTAAGTGGTCCGTATTTAGTCCTCACAATTCGCGTACTATATTTATGCACTAAAAAGGAAACCCCTGCTTCTGATACCTCCGGCGAAATCATGATTATGATAATCCACATCACACAAAATATCGTCGTGAGCGTATTCACATTTCTCAACACTCTTGTTGTGTCCGATATACGCATGACGTCACAACCGACATTTAGTATATATACGCACCCTCCTGCTGATCGTCAAGAGAACTTTGTGGCGACATGATTATCTGAAATATAAAACTTTTTGTTTAGAATATTTTTCAATGCGCACATCAGAACAATAAAAATGGTTTGAATTGAAAGGGTTATATTTTTAGGAGTGAAAGTTACTTCTTTGCATGATCTACACATCCATGTATAGCGTTACTTATTTTCAAATTGATTACTTCCTTTCTTTCTTTGGAAGATTCTCTCATCCATTTTTTTGTATCAGATGGAGTAGTAGAAAGCCAAAAACTTTCTTTCCCAAAAATCTATTGTTCATAATAAAACTTCCTTGAAAATTGATTAACTATGTTTTGTTTATTGCTATTTGGTCAAAAATTGTGTTAAAAAGACTTTTAACAATAGTGTTAAAAATATTTTCAACACACTACTTTATAAACAT
The DNA here is from genome assembly GCA_015342085.1 of Leptinotarsa defecta. Classification (NCBI taxonomy): domain Eukaryota; kingdom Metazoa; phylum Arthropoda; class Insecta; order Coleoptera; family Chrysomelidae; genus Leptinotarsa; species Leptinotarsa defecta. Next base: position 12,031 of record WOGO01004755.1, on the reverse strand, counting down.
TATCTTTTAATACTCTTGATAACCATTGAAAATATAACTTTTATGACAGTTGATAACCATAAACAAGTAGTTTCGGGTTTATTGATGCAAAAAATGCAAATTGAGAAGAGACGAGATTAAAAGACTTCTTAGGAGACTAAAGAGCTTCCTAATTAGAGAATTAGGGGTGAACAGATTACAAGTTTGAACAGATTTTTCTGGTTAGTTTCTAATGGCATTAGCTCTACAAAAACAGATTATTGGAAACTTGGAACACTATTTTGAATGAGAAAGCAATACACATTTAAACACATTTTGGTGATTTATGTTTATATCTGAAAGATGTCAACATTGTTTGTTGAAAGGCATCGAAAATAGTGTTGCAGCTCTGATATTTGGGAGCAGTGCTTGTTTTGGATTTATTCTGCATCAGAAGTTTCAGTTCTACCCTTCATGAACTAGCTTTGAAATATTGCTCACATTTTTCCAAAAAAAGAGACCTTCATATGATATACCTTCATGAAATTATGAAACAATAAAAATCAATTGGCGCTCCGGGGCGGCTTCATTGATTCCAGTGGCGCATTTGCTTTTCCAGCTGCAGGAAAACCCGGAAAAACCTGTAGCACCACATCATATGAAGATCTTGATTTGCTAATATCCTCTCTTTCGTAAAACAAAATGTAGGATGTCCTGAGAGGCTCCAATAAATTCGAGACATCGCCAGAACACTTAGTGACACGACTATCGTCAAACTTAAACCAGTCTGTTTCGTCTTTGACCAATGCGTAATAATGGCCAGATTCAATGCCAGAACTACATTGAACAATGACTGCATGAAGATTATAATAGTGGTCTACTAGATTGAAGTGTTCATCTATTTCAAAGAATACTTTTGAGAATACCTTTATTTGGAGTGTGACATCATGGCGAACTAAACAAATATACTCTACACTGATTCGAATACAACTTTGAATATGCACCTTTTTTAGAGTGGCTTGCGGTGATTGTGCATCTCCATTAAACAAGTTTTTCAATATCATAGGACAAAGAATTGTGATGAAATACATTCCAGTGTTCACTAATTTATATTTACCTTATGGTACCGACCATCAGGAGTACATTCAGGAACATATAGCTGACCACCTTCAGACATAGCTGTTGTTCTGTCAGAGAAGCAGTCGGTCGGATCGTCTGCCACGTCAGCTGATTCGTCTTCATAACTGCCCATTGGTCCCACTACCGTCGAACTAAGGACTAAATCACATACAATGAGATACTGAAATGTTCAATATGACAAATCTGAAAAATTGACTTGCTCCCGAAAGGTTAGTGCGGAAATCGCTTGTAATTAATTATATAGGTCTCACCTCCATGCGGCGGCGACTTCTGTGGGCTGAAAGAATCTCCGTAGTCTTCATTGTAGTCTCCATTATCATTGTATGTGTTCTGGCCATGCCCGTCTGCATTCAGCGACAAGAACACACGCAAAGAAACTATTTAAGTTCAAAACAAAGTATGGAATGCTTAACCTAACTGGGTTAGTTCCGATCTAAAGCTGCAGTTAGGAGCATTGGCGTAAATAACAATTTCAAACAACACACAATATTTTATTAAATGAAAAAGTTGAAATAATTTCGAAAATTTTGTTTTTTCTACAAGTAACTATTAGTTATATTCATGTGTAGAAATAATATTTGCCAACATGATAATATTTTGAATTTATTAAAACCAAAATTGGTCACAGAAAAATATTGAAAATTGGTCGAAGTACTAATTTATCGATGATTTTATTATTTCAACAACAAAATTTCTAAGGTTATAGAATCTGAGCTGACTTAGAAATTCAATGTAGATTTTGTAAATGTATTACTGCAACTTAAAAAAGTTTTGAAAAAAAAATATCTGAAATATGTCTATTATCCACTAGTGCATGATGAAAATATCAATCCTTTATAAGAGCAAACTGAATTGTGTATCCAAGACATTTATTTGATGTATTAGACTATTCAACAGTACCTATGTGACTTCAATTTTCGTTAGAAAGAACATCAATCTGTATAGATTTACTAATACTTTGTATGTTTTTCAACAAGTGGTCAAGTCATTACATGGTATCCGAAATGGAAAGTTTTTTGCTGAAAAATTACTTCAACCAGTAGATATAATTATAGTCTATCGTCAATAGAAAAGCTCCGATGTCGTATAAACTACAATACCTGGCAATTTGCTATTCAGATATATTTAGAACATGAAGACCTTTGAAATTGTGTAATAGCTTTCGATAAAGATGAGAAAAAATAACAAAAGCCAAGCTCAAGATCATCTTATTCATCCATCCTCCCAATTACATGCGCTAAGACAGCTAAAGTGGTATGGGACAACTTGAACCAAATTTTTGAGGACTCAGGAGGAAGAATTTGTTAATGAGAAAAAAATCACAAAAGCCAAGCTCAAGATCATCGTACTCATCGATTCTCTCAATTACATGCGCTAAGACAGCTAAAGTGGTATAGGACAAGTTGCAACAAACTTTTGAGGACTCAGGTTAAACCAGGAGGATTGGTTTTTTGAGAACATTGACAGCCACACGTCTTGAAAACTGTAATTCGGAGGAAGAGTATGTTAATAAGATCATTATCACTGCTCATAAACTATCTGGAGTTGGTTTCGTAGTCAGTGATAAGGGGAAATGCAGCCTCTTGTTAGCAGACTTGTCTGGAGAATATAAAACCAAGATAATTGGAATTGAAAGCTCTGGTATTGAAATAGATGATTCACTGAAAATTAAACTTCTTCAAACAGTGGATCGACAAAGTTATGAGTTTCATTCTTAGACGAGATATTAGAAACTGTTCCAAAAAAGGTTTCTGATGTTTTCAATGCAACCAACACAGTAATAAGGTACAAGAATGTCCCAAAGAGTCCAAGCACAGTAGTTAATAGATGTGCTACTAAGGCCCAATCAGATTTCTGTGCACAGATAAAACGAACTTCTGCGTTCAAATCGCAATCAAATTCACAAAAAAAATGTCTTGTCACACGTGTTATAAAGAGAGTCGAGTTCATGGATCAATCGAGATGATGTTGAACCTCCAAAGAACCATGATCATATATTGAAATTATATTTAATACTAGAGGATTTCTTCCAGTAGACAGCTTTGTTAAATAAATGTTGCGACCAAAAAAAACTGAGTGTTATCAAAAACCTGAGTGTTACCAAAAATCTGCAAATAAACTGTCCCATAGGAAAAAGAATTGAAAATTAACATCCACATGTTGGGATAGAATAGAATAATAAATCTCAGTCCTTCCTCCTTAATAAAAATATATTACCAGGTGTAGATCATGTCAATCACATAGGTATATGAAATATAATCCTTTTATTGAATAGTACCATAAAAAAAATTACAGGCAGCTTTATGACACTGTGGTATCAGTTTATTATATGAAGTGTGAAGGAAAGAATGGGGCTTACTGTATTTTCTCCCGTTTCGAGAAAAACGAATTTTAAATTTCAATACCTCAATGAAAATTATTTATGTAGGTATACATCTGCGATACCCGTAAAACTATGGAAAACACTCCAAATGTATAACCAGGGACTGGAGTATTAACAAATCTGAAACTACATTTTTTACCTTTAAACAAATTTGTGAATGTGAAAAAAAACCACTCCCTCCGGGAATTGAATGAGAACTACCCTGAAACCCCAAGAAACTATGTAGTGATTTGAAATTGATCGAAATGTATATAGAGAACCAACAATGAATTTGTATAAATCAAAAAATTTATTAGATTTAAACACGCTATACAAACAAAAATTTTGTTTCATTCATTCAATAACAAATAAATCAAAAATCTCAAACTTAAATTTCATAAAAATTAATAATATTCATAGTCATAACACTAGACTAACGAAATTATCAACAGTTAGTAATTTCAAATCAAATTTTGGACTGAAATCAATTTATCATGATGGAATTATAATATATAAAACAATTCCTGAAGAAATGAAACAATCTAAAACTGCTCTCAAATCTATTAATCACTTATATTTTGATGAAAAGAGAAATGAAACTTTCTATGTTTTTACCACTTTTATTTGTAACTTACGTTACTGCAGTTTCGTCCAATAAGTTTGAAAATGTCCATATAGGACAGTAACGTTAGTTACAAATAAAAGTGGTAAAAAACATAGAAAGTTTCATTTCTCTTTTCATTATGATCTCCTACCACGTAGTAACGGCTACATCCATCAATTTACTTATATTTCATCATTCATTATTTTGTTAAATTTGTATCTTTAGTTTAATTAGTTGATCCCTATTCATGAACATTCAATGTTTCTTAGGGTATCAAAGACAAAACAATATAATAGAAATGAGAAATGTATTCAAATAAAAAATGGCCAGCAAATGAATTTTTTCAATCGGAATGTCGAATATTTTGGAAACTAAGCAAGCCGGGGTAAAACTGGTGGTATATGGAATAGATCTAGAATTTTATTTAGGACCCAAAATGAAGAATGTTCCATTTGAAAGCAAGTTTGAACCTACTTCGGGTATAATCGGAATTGTTCCGAACATGTAACTACCTACCTACTACGCAGTTCTCCGAAAGTCACCCTATATGTATGTATATTGCTCTTCTAGCAACATGGTGAGTCTGTATGGCTTTTTCGTTCAGAGATGAAAACCTATATAATCTTGAAGAAATTATTCTTTGAATACAAAATATCTCACTGAAAATTGAGAGGAAAAAGAAAAAAAAATCTGTCAGAGTTTGTGTTTGTACACTTGTACCCTTTTTGATGTATAATACAAATTTATTTTTCTTGACAACTACTTTCAGTTTCCTGATCCAACCCATTCTTCTTAGCAATCAAAGAAATGATAATTCTGAAATCGACGATATCCCAGAATAAATTAATGAAAATTGCAAATAACACACCGTAATGCATAAAAGCAGTACTGAATGCAACATATTCTATATCGCACTGCAAAAAAAATCTGTTCAAAATCTGTTTTTCCGTTAATCAGCTATCGCCCCCATACGAACTCTCAGAAGTTGAGAAACTTGTGCGAGCTGAGGACTAACGAGGTCTTACCTTTAAACGTGTGATTCCTAACACGCTTGCAGAATCATCCCCGCTTCAACCAGATAAATTCTCTCGAGAAAAATATCTGGTCGAGGCGGGAATTGAACCCACGATCTTCCGATCGTGAGTCGGGCGCACTACGACCGCGGCCAATTCCACAAGATCGGTATCATTTGATTCCTAAATATATGTAGAAAAATCTAGCGGTTGAAGCGATTTGTCTGTTCCGAATATTAAAATGCAGATTACCTGTTTTCGTTTGAGAAATGACCATAAATGACTGAAATGAATTTAAAATATAATTCTTGAAATGCAGAATTTTGAAACTAAGTTTTTGAAACAAACCAAAACTTTTGAAATAATCATATTTTAGACCTACAGACTTACAGTTGTAAAATTTGAAACAAAAAATATGGCGGTCATTGATGAAACTTTTTTTTATTATTTCGAAAAAATTGTGTGTTGTTTTACATGTTACAATTTTCATTTCAAGTGTACCAGTATTTCAAAATGGTTTTCATTTTCTGCAGATAAACAAATGTTGAAAAAACTTTACTTGGATTTTGCATTGATCAGAAAACAAAAATTCTAAGGTGTGAAATGAGAGATATTGGAAAATGTGTTTGTTTTATCAAACTTTCTCTCTTCTAAATTTTGGAATTATTATGAAATTTACGATCAATGGAATTTATAAGAATATTAATTTTCTTCGGCAAAAATTTTCCTTCTTAGAAATATTGGAAATATATAAAATATATTGCTAGTAAGGCTGTTTCTAAATTTGTAAACTCAATTAGATTTTTTGAAAGTTGGTACACTTCTACTACTACCCGTACATATCAAGAGTCTAAAAGTTGATGTAAGGAATATTTCAATACTAGCCAGTTTTATTTGAAGCAAGGTTAGAATAAAATGTTAGTATTGAATCATATTGAAACATCACTAGACTTACACATTTCTAATACTCACCGTTTAAATCCATTCGACCATCTCTTGTCAAACAATTTCCCCATTCTTGTAAACTAATTCGGTCATCTCTATCGATATCACAACTGCGTGGAAAGTTTCTCGCACACTTCTTTGGTTTTACTGCTTTTTTGACAATTTTTCTGAGATCCTTGTACTCCGCTTTATCAAGTACATTATCATTATTTTGGTCCAGAGCTTGGAATTTCCATGTTATAACTACTTTGTCACTCTCGTTTCGTCCAGAGTCTCTGCAAAGCATAAATTCTAAACGGATACTGCATTACTATTTTGAAAACAAGACATCAGAGCGTATGAATCGCTTAGTTTTGATGTCAAATCAGGCAGATTTAAAAATGCTTCAGTCTATGTTGCAAGTATACATTTTCTATTACCAGACAAAAATTAAAATACTGTTACATAATACACAGAGTTATTCAACAGTATTACTTCTAACATGATGGAATTGAACTGTGGGGTGCCTCAGGAGTGTGTTTTAGGCCCGTTGCTCTTCTTATCATATATAAATGACTTGGCTAATCTACCCATCAATGGAAGGTTCACAATTTTCTCAGACAATACATTAATACTCTGGCATAGTAATATTCTGAATACATTACAATCTAATATATAAAAATGAATATTTGTTGGTTGGTTGGTTGGTTGGTAAGTGATAAACTTCTACATCGCTCAACCGATCGTGATGAAACTTGACATGTATAAGTAATTTTTCATAGAGAAAATTTTTAGGCTATCAGTTTTTCTGTAACTCGCCACTAGATGGCGCTGTAGAAGAATTTTTTGAAAGCACTGTTCTATAACGCTGCGCACGCCTAATTTCGTTGATTTTGATTCTGTCTGATTCAGCAACATAGTACTAATCAGTACTACAACTACCAAATTCTACGCGGGCGAAGCCGCGGGCAACAACTAGTACTATATATACTATTATGACTACTAATTCTTCAAATGAGTGGCACACTCAATAAGTAACTACTTTTAATAACACCAAGATACACAATCTTGCTTGTTTCACTTGTTGATATCTTCACAAATGAGTACATTTTAGAATACTTTTCAAATTATCCTCCAAACAGTTGCCGAAACTGGTGGAATTCCGGTCACATTCATAATTTTAAAGTGAGTTGGTACTGGTTCTCCATCTGTGATGTCTCAAATTTTAGTTATATGTGTCTGTGAACACTGATTTACTCCAGTTCTCTATATTAATATTTTTCACAAAACTACCATTGTGATTATTTATGTTTCATTCTATTTCATTGCGTATTCATCAGTTGATTTGAAGGTTATGGCCCGCACCGATCCTGTTATTCAGCTTCTATTCGTGTATTTACAATGTTCTTTTTTTCTACATTCAGGGGTATTGAATCTTCACCTACGTAACATTTTTCCGTACAGGTACAAGTTATGTTTTATAATACACTTTTTCGTCATTTTCATTTACAGTCCTAATCTGCGGACTCGTGAAAAAAATTGAAAATTGCTCAGAACCGTCGATTTTCATTTCAAGGGGGAACCCTTTCACCAAAAAATCATACATAATCATTGTGTTGTCAGTCCCCTCATCCCCAGCACCTCTTACTTTAGAATTTTCAATGAGACTACTATACTTGTGATACATCACTTTGAAGTGAATTCAAATACATCGGTTTACTAAAATTGAGGATCGATCAAGTGTTGTTGAAATTTCAATCAAAACTAAGTTTTATCAAGATATTTTAATTTTTCATCACCTAAAAGGTTATCATCGTAAGAAAGGTTCACTGTGGGTATGCCACTGTATTGAAAAATAATATGCTTTCAGGAATAATATTTTAGAAGATGAGACAAACATTTTCATGAAAAAAAAAGACGCCATGTGTTTTTGTATATACTCCATCCAATAATAATAATAATAATAAAGATATCGTTTATTTTGCATTAAAATACATTTATACATAAAAGGAAAAGGATTAGTCAAAGGCTATCTTCCATCCCTCTCAAAAATTATACAGTGAGTATAAGAAAATAATTATAAACATACCTACTTATTTACTTTCATAACAATGATAGAAAAGAGAAATAAAAAATAAATCCATCTAGTAGTTGCTAATAACTCTTAATATTCTCAACATTATTTTGGTCAATTTAACAATTTCATTGCACTACCATACATTGAATTTTAAATTAGCACTGAGCAGTAAACATCTGTGATTTTATTTCTTTCTTAAATTGATTAATATTATGCTTCACCTGTTGCATCTCTTGGAACACTATTAGACGATGAATCTTTCAGAATAGCAGTAGGACTTGTGGTAGAATTATCTATTTGTGTACCTCTTACTTGTGTTCGCGGTAGTGTAGTTGATGAGAAAGGTACTTATGGTTTCAGTTGCAGGAGGAGTGCAGGGTGTACATCTCGACATCACCAGGTGAACGACATATTAAAACGAGCTATGATGTCAGCGGATGTTTCTGCAATTCTGGAACCCTTAAGTACCAGTCGAGATGATGGTAAACGACCAGATGGTATGTCTCTCATACCATGGAAATACGGTAAACCTGTAGTATAGGACTTCACTTGCGTTGACACGGTTGCGACTTGCCATCTAGCCAAAAGTTCGAAGTCTGCTGGAACTGCAGCATTGTCTAGCGAAAAATAAAAACGAACAAAAATCGCAAAAATCTTGGTAACAACCATCTGTTCCATCCAGGAGCGGTTGAAACTTTTGTTGTTTATGGCCCGGAGTCTCTGTTATTCGTTCATGAACTCGCAAGGAGAATAGGCCAAGCAACGAATGATTACAGTTCCACTTCTTTTTTGATAGAAATAATTAGTATTGCTATTCAACGTGGCACTGCTGCTTCGGTCCTTGGAACTATTCCTCCTTCACATAATTTTGATGAGATCATGCATTGCTCTCATTTCAGTATGGAACTAAAATCTCTTCGAAACAAGCTGAAATATGTGTATATTCATCAGTCTCCTATCAATGTCAATTCTTAAGTGATTGATCCACCTTCTTTTTTTTCAGTGCGGTCAATGGACTACGAAACCCTTCATCACTTGGAAGGATCGATTGCAGCTTGAGAAATGGTTCTGATACAGATTCTGTGAAACATGATCTTCCTTATGAATCAGTAGACAGTTGTCCTGAAAATCTTAAGAAGAAAATTGGATTAGATAATTCAGGATACACTTGCTACAAGTGTTCTTCATGACGAAGAATTTCAAGAACCTGGTTTTCATGATGAACGAGAACGAGAATGTTTCCCTGCTTATTTATCAAACTGAAACAATTGTTCATACAGTTGCAGTTTCGAAAGAATGTATCATCTTTCCTACCAACCGATTTGCTGGAATCTTTCAAGTCCACTAGATACTCGTTAGGACAACAAGAGAATTGCTTCGAATTCTTAGGATTCTTGTTGAGCAAAAAAATAGTAGAATCAATACTCCTGACCGCTCTGGATTGAATGATTCCGTACAATCTATCTCATCTATCTCACTTGTTTACTTTGTAGTAAATGTTCAAGAGGCATCAAAAACGTATGTGATTTTCTGGAACTACAACTAGCATTTCCTAATATGACTGATAACCAGTCCGTTCAAAGCTTATTTTCAAATCTTCTGAAATTTGAACCTTTAACGGGTGACGATCAACTGATTTGCCAAGCAAGCGCCAAACTAACTGATCATTATAAGAAAACAGGTACCTATAGCTGAGGCACCAGTTTATCTAATAATGACACTGATGATCTTCAAACATGACTCAACCTCTGACGGATGCACCAAACTCTTACGAGAGTTCAAAATAGATGAACACTTCAATCTAGCAGACCACTATAATAGTCTTCATGCAGTCATTGTTCCCTGTGGTTCTGGCGTTGAATCAGGTCGTTATTACGCATTGGTTAAAGACGTAACGGACTGGTTTAAGTTTGACGATAGCCGTGTCACGAATGTTCTGGCGATATTTTGAATTTATTGGAGATCCTACATTTTGTTTTATGAAAGAGAGAACATTGCCAACTCAAGATCTTCAGATGATGTGGTGCTACAGATTTTTCCGGGTTTTCCTGCAGCTGAAATAGCAAATGCTCCACTGGAATCAATGAAGTCGCCCCGGATCGCCAATTAATTTTTGTTGTTTCATAATTTAATAATTTGCATTACTATCCTCAATTAAGTATTTGGAATTTATTATCGATCAACACATCAGATAGGATAACCAAGTTGCAAATGTCATAAAAAGACGGAGGCTTCTCATGTTATATGCTCAGAGGCATTCTGTCACAGGAAAACTTGGTCCTGGTATACACCTTACTGACAAAAAGTATAACGATATTGTATTACAGTATGACTAACAATACTTGCATGACTCATGCAAAATTCTTTTTGCAAATAATATTAAGAAAAAATATACCAAGGAACTATAGTCCTGAATGTTAGAGCACACTACTGCTGCCAGTGTTTGATTTGGATGTTTTCAAATTCAAAAAAAGTATTCAGCAACAACTAAAAAAAACTGAATTTTTAGATAACTTAAATATTAAAACCCCTTATTACCAAAAATCCCTTACGCAAAGATTCGTCTTTTTTATCTGATCAAAAATTATATAACCGGCTTCCTATGGACCTCAAAACAATCTCAAAAATTGAAGAATTCAAATATGCTATATGTTTGAATTGTGTAAATATGTTCCATAAAATATTATTCCAATTATGACTGGAGTGAAACAGCACAAAAAGGCATTCTGGTACCCAGATATATTTCGCCCATTTGTACTGGTTTTGACATATGTTTATGACTCAATTAACATATTGTATTGAAAAAAAATTAAATAAATTTGAATTAGGATAGAAAGGGGTAATGGAGATCACTTGAGCAATAATTGAAATAAATAAATGGAATTAAACTGAATTTGTATTGCAACTGCCTCATAACAAAGTCTACTCAGTTGGCTATCATTTGAGATCAGTTTAATAATCATGTAGAAATATAGAAGTGAAAAAATGAATTATTTTGATTCCTATTGCACTGAGGTAAAGGTAATTATGGTCACCTTCTGGGCAATGAGGATCATACAAAAATCTAGCACAAATCGCATACATAACCCTTGGCAGACATCTACCCCGTACAATCTGCGTGAGCCCATAAACCGAATTCGTCGCAGATTGAGCACGTCGTCAGCATCATCTAGCCCATCGTCTTGGCATAAATCATCAGAAGCCACGTCTGAAACAGATGTATCATGTGATTCATGGAGAACCTTCCTCTTTACTCTTTCGGTTTTCATTTTTCCTTATCCTTGGCTGGTTTTACCTTTCTTGTTCTCTTTTTCTATCAAGTTTTTTTTTCATTGGCGTGGATGTTAAAATTTTGGCATGCTGCTTTTGGTGACTTTGTCTATGTAATGTTTCGTCCTGTATATGTTGTTTTAGATTATTGTATGTCAAGTAGACTGTGAGTTGTCATTTTGCGGATTTAACTGGGAGATTGTTTAAATAAAACAAAGATTGAAAACTAGTTCTACAATTTCAATTAATATTCCAACACGAATATTACAGTCTAGTATTGTGGGTATTGCTTTTCTCTGGCAACTTAATTAATTTCAATACAATATCAAAACTAGAGACTGCTAGAGCAACTTGTTTTGATATGCCAGGGACTGGCGAATATACTGGACCAGATGCTAGTGAAACACTTTCACATTGATAGCATTTATGTGCCAGATACTGAAGAGCTTTCTAGGCCTGGCGCTGGGCTAGCAATTGCAACTGACTCATCAACGTTTTGAATGGCAGCAGTTTCCGATCGGAATAATTCACCTGGTAGAAAATCTTCATCACAAAATATGTTGGGATTCATTGGATAAATACCTGTAGGTCTAAATCCCGACTCTCCTTCACTAATGAACGAAATGTTATTAAATGCCTTGCCCAATAAGGATGCTACTTCGTAATGTGTGATTTTTTCTGCG
>WOGO01004753.1:0-12994 GCA_015342085.1 Leptinotarsa defecta | reverse complement strand
CGTGTTTCGCTGCACAGTAGCTTTCTCAAGCGTGTTCACTAACAAACTGAATTCTACATACATTGATTCATATATACCTTTTGAAATATTACTATCTACCTAGAAACTAATAATATTCTAGAAACTAATTAATGACAGTTATACCTGAGTTTAACGAACATGTATACCTGTGTTTAATGACTAGGTCAACTAAAAATCTCACAATAAAGTGTGAATGTGATGAAAATCTGTGATAATGTATTTTGAAAAACAAGTATCGGCCAACTCTTTCTTATATTTTGAAATTAATAAATATAACAGTCTATTTAATAAATATAATAAAATATATTCAATGAATAAAAATAAAAACAACAATAAAAATTAATTGGGGCTCCGGGGCGACTTCATTGATTCCAGTGGCGCATTTGCTTTTTCAGCAATGAATGACTATTTATGGCATTTTAAGGACGCAAATATAATAGACCTGATCAGTTCACCGATGTTTTAAAATATTTAACGAACTGGTCCACCTATTCACTCGTACATCTTATCGATATGCAGAAGCTATCTTGTTACGGGGGGCAAATTTTATGGAATCATCTTACTTTTCAATTATTCACAATGGCGATGCATAGACAATAAAAATGAACCTGGTAAGAATTGAGTTCTAACATTCAACATTGTTGCCGTTAGCTCTCAGTTCAATTTGTATATCAGTTACCTTCAATTGAAAATTGTTATACCATAGTGAAACACCTGTTCCAATTTCGTAAACTGTCCTGTGAAAATCACTCAATGAAGTAATACTTATCAAAACTCTACATAGAACATTTCCATCAATTCTAGTCTTCTTATGAAATTGTGGTACTTTAAAAGAGAACTGGCTATATTATGAACATTCAAGTAGAGTTGTTGTATCAGGAGAATAAGGAAAGCACAAATCATGCACATTATTTATAAACAATATTTGAGTAACTTTCCAGTAAGAAAATGATTTTGTGATTGCTCAGACTTGACTTTAGTTGGCCAGTTCTTCAACTGGTATTATCAGTCAACATCTTCTCTTGAAGAAATATAATAATATTTTTCATTCATTTCACGTCATGTGTTCGAAAGATTCCCTGTGCTTTCCAGGTATACCCCTAAGAATATTTTTCCATTACTCGGTTCAAAAAATTAGGAGAATTTTTAATTTTTTCAAAATATATTTATTCATTCATCAATTTACGTTTTGTCTTCTTCAAAGTAGTCCTCATCAGATATAATATACTCGTGCCAGAGTTATTTCCAATTGTCGAAGAACTTCTGATATGCAATTTTTGGTATTTCTTCGATCTCACTTGACATTTGATCAAACTTGGCGTGCTTTCTTGGTCTTGCCTCTCCTTGGCCCTTCCATTGGTACGATTGGGCTCTGATTTCGATATTATAACTATAAATCCATGATTCGTTACCAGTTATCACCCTTTTGAATAACGGAATGCCGGCATCCAACGATTTATGAGCGATGCGCCTGCGACGATTTTTGGTCAAAATTCAGCAATTTCGAAACGAACTTCGCTCTCACATGCTTCATGCCCAAAATTTTCAAAAATGACACAAGTCAACCGATATGCCGACATCCTCAGCAACTTATCTAATTTTTTGATAGATTCGGCCGATACTCGATGAACCATAGTAATTCGGCAGCTGATTAACGGAAAAACAGATTTTAAACAGATTTTTTTTTAAACAGAATTCCATAAACTATTCGCTACTCAATTAATTTTTGAACAGCTCACGTATAAAAAAATTATACAATGGATAATTTTCATATTTGACCCAAGATAATGACAAAAGTCTCTCTTGCTTGAAGTTCAAATCTGTTATGTACAGAGTAATCACAGAGTCCTGATATTGTTTGTAAACACAGTATTTGAATTGAGAAATTTTTGTTTTTAAAACAAACAATTGCCAACTAGAATTATGCAGCTCTCTCCTTTCGAATTTGTGAATTTTGACAACTAGTTTAGGATCCATTGGTAGTTGGGGCAGTCCACAAGTAGCGTTTTTGGATCTATAGTTGATAACTTTGATGTGTTATCAAAGGTAAATAATAATTATTGTTTTGGTATTGAAATTAATGATTTAGGTAACATTTTGTTATTACAGGTCACTACTGTAGGTGCCAAAAGCACATTGACGGTATTATTGTATATTTGAGGATTTGCTTGTCAAAATGCGTCAGGTTACTTGAAAATGGTTTAACTAACCGAAACCGGTCGTTACAAATGAAAATCTCAACAGGAATCAGACGAAAGTTATTTTCATAACATATATTCAATATGAGTTTCTACAAAATGAATAGGTTATTAATCGGAAAAGTCTTCTTCATCACCTGAATCATTGATTCTGCGAAGATTACTTCAATATTATTTAGCTTTTGGCAAAGCAACCATAAGATACATCAGTTGTACAACTAAATTGTATTCAGATCATCTTCGATGTATGACTAGAAGTTGAAATAAAACTACACTCTCTTTATGACAAATAGGCTGAGATAGACTGGATTCAATAGTTCAGATCATTTCTCTGGAAATGTTAATTACTTGATGAATTGGTCGTGAATAAGAGTGTTTCGGTTCTGTTATTTGGGAGAGGTTTTTAATTCCATATTTTACGTCGATATATGTCAAACTGCTCAGTAAACTACTGATCTTCTGCATCTGTTCCATTTCCTTCACAGTGGATTTCCTCAACCACAAGATTATAGAAATATCGTAGTTTTAATCAGTTCGAAGGAAAATACTAACAAAACGAGTTTGTTGAGGCGATGTTTTTTTTTCTAATGAAAACGTCTTCTGTGGAATCTACTGATGGTTAGGATGGGTTAGGTCTAAAGTGAATAGGCCTATTCGACTCTCTACCGCAACCCGCAAGAGTTTATTGTGGCTCACACTCATTCACACTCGACCAAGTGAACCCAGTTTCGTAACGAAGCCCGTTAGTTTCTATGGTGAGTGGTCTTTCAGGTCAAATGGTAACAATACGGCTCTGTCGAACTCAAAAAATCTGATTCAGTCTCCAGCGGGGCAGGCACAAAGTATGTGCTCTGCTGTTCCATCATTTTCCAAACAGAGGCGAAAGAGACTGTCTTCCGACAGTCCGATCCTCTGCATATGACGATTCAAATGACAGTGACCTCTGAGAAGGTCTGTTAGACAGTAGTTCATTCCTACTGTAGTCCAACAAGTGTTTGGTATCAAGCTTCGAAAGGTGAATAGATGCCTTGGAGTAAGCCAATCTTGGGAAACTCTACCAGAAGTCCATAAATCTTCTCGCCATCCAGGTGTTCAGTCTTTGTTTGGCAAAGCCTAAAGCGATGCTAATGACAGGTTCGGGTCCGATTAAGCTGCTTGCAGCACCCTCCTTTGCAAAATCTACTCTCAATACATGAAAATAAAAGAGGAACAAGGCTTTGCTAAACGGTAAAATTCAAAGCCAGCTGTTGGTATTGACCGCTGAACAAGATTTTGTCTCCTGTCGTTTACTGAAGCTTCGACTGCAAGGCAATTCGATGGAACAGGAGCCCAAGGATGAAGCATTCATTACTCAACACCAGACAATGCTGTTTCACTCTGCCAAAAGTCCCAAATGAGGTGCTAGGGTGAATCACGAATGCATTATATTGGACTCATCTTCCTTTTGCTAGGAGAAATTCGTTTTCACTTTTTTTTTGAGGAATAAACACAAGCACCACAGGAAAATCCTTCAGGCGCTCTGAAAGCGATGCCTGTACGAAAGTATCAATTCACATTGGGTTTGAATCGATGGATATTGAATACATTTGGAATAACGTAACCAGGAAGTTTATTACACATAAACGCAGTCCTCCAAATAAAAGAGTTCTCAAACAGTGAAATTCGAGGTGTACTAAGTTGAACTTCATAAAACGATGAGCAGCCATAGTACGTCGCGATTTTTTTATATGTACTCTTGGTGGTTCTTGGCGAAAATAAATTTGAACACTTCCCTTGAAAGTATCTATAGAAGAGAGACAAATCACCAACCTTCCTTCGATGTTCCAGGCTATCAAGATTGCACGTCAGGTTCGCGTCTCCAATCAGGCGGGTGGCTCTTTTTTGGATGGAATATTGCTGCTTCAGGATATGCTTAGGAGCCGAGCTCTATACAATAATCGAAATAAAGTCTGATCTGACTTTTATAAAGCATTGAAAGATACTGATGTGTGTACAGTTTTCTGGTTCGGAACAGTGTTCCAAGAATTGGAGAAGCAGCCTTTATCTTCTTAAAATCTTCATAAAATTATGCAATCTCCTGCTACCAGTAAAGATATGCATCTGCAGCTGATGTCCTGGAATCCAAATGGAATGACGAGACAAGTGTCCTGTTATTAAATCAATATATTGTATTCTCAGTATTTTCCAATAAGTTCAATAATTAAATGAGGGTTGGAGAGAATATGGATCCTTGGGGAACACTACCGTTGATGGCGAAAGCGCTAGAGAGATATCCATCGATGGTCACTTGCAGGAAATGCAAATATGGATAAAATACGATTGAAAGTCGCCTGTTCATCTTTGTTTCCGAAAGCCACATTGATAATCGCTCAAGATCTTGAAGCCTTCAAAAGATTAAAGGTTTTGGTGGTTTACGACTGTCTCCATGATTTTTAATATCATTTATAGCATTTATAGCAAAAATATAGTCATACCTTCGAATACATTTCAATCCAGCAAATAATTCATAATATAGCCTAGCACCACTGGTGGTACTATTGCGGTACCACCAGTGGTGGTACTCACTTATGCCGGAGTGTTGGATAATGTATGTTTTCTCTTTGGACTCTAGTATCATCATGTCTACAGCTCTGTTTCATTCTGAGATTCATGGATTGAGTTTTCTGTCTATCCCAAAATAGGAAAACTAACGAAAACTGTCGTCTACTTGATGTACTCAGGTTTGTCCTTCAACAATATTTGAGTGTAATAATGCATTCGTGGCTCACCCATGGCGAGTCGGAACAATGATATCTGGTGCCATACGTCTTTTCAAAATATAATAAAAATATTGTAGAGAGTTTTGTAGATAAGGCTTTTTTATTGTGGTTATCATTCGAAAAGTGTGGCACTAACGTCAGATCAACTATTTTGAATATATCTAAGTACCAGTAGTTGCTTTTATCCACTATGAGTTATTTTAATTTCGAACTGAACCCTGTAATCAAATAAAGTAGGCTGTATAATTCCTCATTATGAAAGTCACTTGGTTGAGTCGTAAATAAAATGTAAATCACTTCGTTAAAATTTTCATGTCTTATCATTAATGGCAGTTTTATCACATATAGGAAACTACCGGTAAAATTTGTTTGGGACATTAAAGAAATTTTTCTTTCCCCAAGTATTCAGAAAACTTTTTCTTTAATTCATTCATGTCTAGATAATATTAATTCGATTTGAAAACATTCTGTTTTTTCCGTAGCAGTTATTTAATGAACATGAATGATAACTGAATATTACGGTTCCGTACCACGTATTTATACTGTGTCAGGTAGTTCAGAGTACTGCTATCTTTACCTGGATTGAGTAATTTGTCGGTAACATTCATTGATTCGTTCGATTGATGACTTCTTTATTTTGTACAAATTCATGTTAAATATAGAATAAAGAAAATACTTTTGTCTAGTTTCTACTGTGTTTATTTATTCGTTACGATCGGTTTCGACTTATAAGGCCATTTTCAAGTAACTACCACAAATTGTCAAGTTGCGTCTTAAATAGTGTGGACAGGTATCTGCTCTAGGTACATGACCTAACACGTTACCAAAATTACAATATGTCACGATTACCAACCATTGGATGTATCCTAAAATTCCTAAATTCGAAAGGGGCGAGCTGCATAGATCTAGTTGGTCGCTAAGCGTTATGAACTTGGGGTCCTTGTACAATTTATTTATTTCCAACGCTTTCAATAAATTCATCTTCCTTCCTTTGTTACATATATAAAGATGTTTCCTTCATTAATTGTATGGTTTGTTTCTTTTAGATGTCCATATATGGCTGATAAACATGTTCTCGGTATCTTATGTCGAAATTTCTGCCTGTCTGACCTGTAGAAGCTGCTGGGCAGTCCCCACATTCTCATCTGTATATACCCGATTTTTTCCATTTATCCCTTTTGGGTTCTGCGTTGAATAACATGTTTCCTAAATTATTCTTATTAGAAAATGATGTGCTTATGTTGAGTTTTGAAAAATAGTCCTTTATATTTTCTGAGAGCTTCCCTGAAAAACTTATGCTAGCATATTTTATACCTTCTTTATGTTCTTCCTGATTTAAGTATAGTACCTTCATGATCAATTTTTTGCTCTTATTGGAGATCAGTTTTCCAATTAAGTTGGCGGGAATATGGTTGTTATATGCTATTTGCTTTATGATCTTAATTTCTTCTTGAAAAGCCTCCTCTAATGACGGTATCATAAATGCTCTATGCATCATAGATCTGAAGGCCGATAATTTGTGTGATACTGGACTGAAAGAATCCATCGGTATTGTACAGTCCGTGAAGGTGTTTTTTCTATAGATGTTGAACTGAAATTTATCATTGCGTTTTGTGATAGTGAGATCCAGGAAGTTAATGCTGTTGTTTTCTTCTATTTTGACCGTGAATTTTACCTTATCGTGTAGTGTATTAAGGAAGTTCACGAACTGGTTTGTCTGTCTCTTCGAGCCGTCAAAACCCACGAGGATATCGTCCACATATCTGAACCAGAATAAAATGTGTTTTTGGGATAAGGCAGTCTTCAGGATACACGTGTTTTCTAAGTTGTCCATAAAAATGTCTGCCAGTTAGGGACTCAATTGTGACCCCATTGGGAGGCCTGAATTTTGCAGGTAGAAGTTATCTTTGTACTTGAAGTAATTTTGTGTGAGACAGATATGAAAGAGATTTCATAGTTCCTCAGTGATATATGGATTGGTATTCTGTTTATCCAATAGGTCTTTCAGCAGAGAAAGGCATTCGTTCGTCGAAATATTTGAAAACATGTTTTTAACATCAAAGGATACTAATTTAATGTTATTAATGTTGTTAATATTGGTCAGCTAATTGGCCAGGTCTATGGAATTTATCAACCAGTAAGTTGTCAAAATTCTCGAATTTCAAGTTCAGAGAGCTAACAAAATTTACACCAACAAATACCGTGATAAATTCCATGCACATTCCTAAAAACTTAACATAGGTGGCAAATTTGGAAACTGGTATATCATTCACAGTGAGATCGGGTTTTGTACTAATTTTTTGACGGTTGTGAAACCGAAGATATGATATCTTAACCACATTGAGAAATAGTGAGTTATTATAAGTCCATGTAGCCAAAGATCGGATTAGCTCATTACAACGTGTTCAAAGCATTTCAATCAGAATGATCTGACTTAAGTACAGAAATATCTTCTGCATTGCATTGTAACATGAAAATTTTCACACAGCTTTTACAAAATCATCAATATATAGCAGAAATAACACTGGACCCAAAATAGAACCCTGTGAAATACCTATGTTGACTTCGGCTTATGTAGAATATGTAACCCTCAACTCATTGCATTGTTCATTTCTCAAACATACATAATGTTTGCGATTTTGTAGAAAGAATGTAATCCATGCCAGTGCATTATCTTTCACACCATAATGGTATAGCCTCTTTATCAAAATATCATGATCCACACAGTCGAATGCCCTAGAGATCATCAAATCTTCCCAACAGGGCACTCGCCAGCATCAATAAGGCGCGTTATTTCGCTATAGAATCGGCGTACTGCAGATGTGGTTGACTTTCTCGGTCTGAACCCATGCTAATTTTCCGATATTATTCCATTATTATCAAAAAAACATGAGAGGCCGTCTAGAAAAGAGTTTTCAAAAATTTTTCAAATTATAGATATTATGGTTATTGGCCTACACTTAGAAATTATGTCACTATATTTCTTTACCCACCTTTATCATACTTGGAAATTTCCCTTCAGCGAAAGATAAATCAACCAGGAGAAATAATGTGATTCAACACAGTTTCAACAATGAAAGCCGTTATTTTATCAAAAACAGAATATTTTGAATTTTTTAAACGAGATATCGGTAATTCATATAATTCGACATACAATGTATCGACATTTTCAGATTTGTCAACACAATCACCTGTATCAAAATGATATTTTTTTGGTTGTGGAATGTTGTTTATTACATCGTACGGCACTTGTTTGAAAAAACTGTTGCATAGATTTGTTACTGTTTCGTCATTGTCTGTAAGCCCTGTAACTCATACGGTCCTTGAGACCGTATGAGTTACAAGTATCCGCTAATTTGTTATAGTTTCAATCATATTAATGACAATCGAGATTGAAGTCTCCACCTTACATGAACAAAGTGTTAGGTTTGAGAAGTAAATCTAATACACTTTCAATATCTTCAAAAACACACTCAAGTTTCCAGAAGAAGATCTATGAAAGCTCAAAATATACAATAAAACATTTTTTTAGAGAAACACAGATACGCCACTCATTTCAAAATCTTTCTCAAAGCAATAATTATCAATTGGCATTTTTGTTGGAATATCCAAGTCGAAAAGTCATTCAGTCTGATTGACGCAGATGCTATTTGACTGAACTTCAATTTGCTCGAAGGAAAAATCAGAAAACTCTCTGGTGTAACTTTCGTGAACAACTCCAAAAGAGTATTGTGCCTTACTGCAGCGCTCAACCCTTATTCCACTCATCACATTCTCCACAACTTCTCAATCTGTTGAAAACTATCTGTTTTGGAAACTCCCTATAGCACCTTCCTATATACAATGGCGAAGTTTACCAACCAAGGACTACAATTCGAATGAATCCAAACGAATTATGCACTTGCGATCAGAGGAAGTTTCAAACAATAGAGCTGAAACCAGCTACAATCGATTACCTGTCGAACCTTGATAATTTCATTCTGTCATTGGAAAATATGTCCAGTACCAATGCCTAAATTAATCTGTAACTAATTATAGAACCTGCCCAAACGAAGTAACCGTAGTAAGTAGCTACACGACATGCACTCATATCATAATAATTCTGTATTCTTTTTTCATTGGACTTTTAGTATCGAATTCATTTTTTCTTGAGAAGCAATCATTATAAAATATATATGAATGAATTGATCATCATCGTTTTCATCAGTTTATACAGTGTAACATTACTTTCAACTTGTTTGAACTAAGTTCTTCCGTATACTGAAACTTGTCTGCAGATTCCTGTGAATTACTATTCCGTGACATCTGTTAACCATTGATTAATATAACTTCACTGCACAACAACGAACCTGCCAAATTTGAATGAAGTGAGCGAACAACTGCTTCATGATTACGATAAACCTCAACATTTGTTCGATAAGTCGAAAGCGAAGTTTCCTCGAGGGGTTATGTTGAACCGCTAAGAGTTAGCCTGCGAAACTTCGATCATCAATTGAATACATCCTTTCGCCCTAGATAATCGAATCAGTGTTCAATTAATATAACCGGATTTGATTGAGTGGTATTATAGGTGATGATTGTTCCATCATCAGTCTTAGAGCGTTTGCGATTGCAAGTTATAACATATCAGTGAGTGACATTTCAAAATAGCGAGAGACAATATTTTCAATCGATATATTATTTGTTGAATATCTCTTTTGAATTGTATTGATTCAGACATTCTCGAAATGGAAGAATTGGACAAGACTCGGCAAAAGTTTTGAGAACAGTCAATATCATATATTTTGCAATAAAGACTCTAGAAAAACACAGACATATGAGAGAGAACACTGGCTACCAGACCACTGCATCGAGACCAATATGGTTACAGATCAGGTATGTCAATGAAAACGGCTCAATGTCGGATCAAGAAAAAGATATAATATGTTTACATTAACGAGAAAGTACTTTCAGCTGCTTAATACTTGATAATACGTTCCTCGAATCAAGAGGGTAGAGGGATTGACGACACAAGCTGCAGGTGAATAGACTGAATGCGTGCTTAAAAGGAACGTTAGTCTAGGCAACCATCATGGGAGATACATTTTTGGCACAGGTAACAAGCAAGGGGTTGTCCTCGGAAGGGAATTTCTCCCCACTGTTATGAAACCTTGTAACTGAATAGTTATTATGTCTACTGGACCATAATGGCCAAAAAGTATTGGGCTATGCAGACGAGTCAGTCATTGTAGTACCAGACACATATAATAAAATAGTGAAGCAGAAAACCCTGAATATCATAACCGATGAAGGAGGGCTGACATGAACCCTACGGAATTGATCAAAGTAGTATTCACTAGAGGGCCTAGGAACTTTGAAACACCGAGGTGAACAGATTAATTCGTCGAAAGAGGTTGAATATCTGGGAGTGATACTAGATTCTGGCTGACATGAAACCAACACCTACAAAGAGTCATAAGAAAGGTGGACGTAGAACTGGTAGTGGCCAGACGCACTTACGAAAGGCATGGGGTTCAAACCAGACATGGTATATTGGGATATGCCATAGTGATGAAACTCATGATAACATATGCATTCATGGTCTGGTAGTCAAATAGAATAAACGAGCGCTATTAATAAACTAAGAGGGTGCATATTTGTGAACATCGAAAGCAATGAAAACTACACCTTCAACTGAATTGGATACACTCTTGAATCTTCCTTATTAACATCTAGTAACATTATGAAAAGCGGAGAGTGGTCAATTCATACTGGAAAAGTCACTGATTTAGAAAGGATCAGGTAAGTTGAACGGTTAATATTGCATAGCAAATAAACATATGAGTCCTTAGTTCTGTTGTTTATAGCCAAATATGATTTATTTCCAGAACTGATGAAGTGAAATTGAGAATCATATCTTATGAATGAGAATTTTCAATACATGAGGTTAATTTCATCTATTCCATCTGCTAGATATGTATTCCATGATATTACTTTGAACCCCTATAAATTTGGGTTGGTCGAAGTACAAAAATTATATCAAAAATGCAATACCAGAATAGGTGAATATTTTCAATACTGCATAGTTTCATTACTGGTATTTTTATTTAGATTCCCTGAAAGGGTGGAGTATTTTCATTTTTATGGACATGTAAATCTAGTATGGGAAACATGCAAGGTTTGGTCATTATACCATATCTACTAAACAGTGGGTAGCAGTACTTCTTTCATTCCACATTAGCAAATAACTTACAATAGTAAGGTGGATTCTTGTAATGAAAAACGGGTTTTATGCAATACACTCATTTCTTACTACTAACATATATGACCGTATATGAACCATGAACTCCAAGAAACACAGAAAAAGTATGGTTTTAAAGTTTGCTTGAAAAAAACTATCGCACAGAGTGAATACACTGCTCAAATCTCATGTGGATTATGAGAAATTTCATGTCTTATTCAAAAGATAGGTTATAATTGAGGTGTTTCAGGAGTGTAAATAATATACCTCGCTGATATGAATCAAATTGATAATTGAAGTTTGTTCACATGAACGGAAAAATTTATGACTTCTACAAAATATTTTGTGCATTCCTACAGTGATGTTTCTCAATGGCTCAATATAAAATCAAGTGGAAAATGTTTCAGGAAATATATCGATAGCTTCCTCTCATTCCCAAACATTAGGCTACTGAAATTTCCATTGAGGACATTCGATACAAAACAAATATCGATTATTTCTTCAATGAGAAATAGCTCAAACTGTTCATATAGTTTCATTTGGTGAGCGAACAATCAGAAGCATCAAAAGAAGAGTTGAACATACAGAACTGTTAGAACAATTATTTCTACCAGCAGTTTTATTTTGTTTTGGATTCTGTTGTGTGACAGTTTTTGGATGTGTTATTTAAAATATCTTCTATTTCAACTTTATAGTCTGATATGAAATTTTTTGAAGTGCATCATTATAATTACTTGCGTTGGTGAAATAAATATTTAAAATATAATATAATATGCAGGGCATTCCATTTAAAATGAGCCACCCTCAATAATTTTTGGTACAATGATTTTCAGGAAAAATAAAAAAACACGTTAACAAAAGTATATAGAAGGGCACATTCGAATATATTCACATTCGATTTTACCTCCCCTATCACACCACTACACCAATTTTTTTTAAATGGTGTCTTTCGCATTTTCAGATGCACCATGATGAGCAAATTTCAACAAAGTATAAAACATATGGTTTGAAGCTTTTGGTTAGGGAGCTAAATTATTTGGGAAACAATGATTTGCAGGAAAAATAAAAAAACAGGTCAACAACTACATGAGGCCTCATTCTGAAAAATTCGTTCTAGAGACAAATATGGAAGCAATAAATCAGTGAAAGAGATTTTTTATTGATTCTTGAATCAAAATCTGATGACTGGGCAATAATAAGAAAAAAAATTTTTATAGTAAATGTTCAAAAATGGTAAAACTTCACATGGATGACAATCTCTTGAGTTACTTCTTTGCAATGCCTCATGATAGTCTCTCTCAAAATCTTCTAATGTTGTTGATTCTATCTCACACACTTTAGACTTCAAATGACCCCATGAAAAGAAATATACAGGAGTGAGATCCGGAGACCTTGGTGGCCATTCTATAGGAACTCTCCTTTCAATCCAGCGACCAGGAAAATGAATATCCAAAAATTGTTCCACTGGAGCTGCATAATGAGGAAGTGCACCATCTTGCTGAAAAACTATTTCGTTTTTGAATAAATTTATATCCCCCTCATTTGCCCTATTGAAACACGGTACTAGTCGATTCCCCAACATATCCAAATATTCATCACTAGTCAAATTATCATCGATAAGAAAGGTCCTATGATATGGTCACCTAAAATTCTTTCCCAAACATTCATTTTTTGAGGTCGTTGGGTATGAACTTGACTGTATAAATGAGGATTCGTATCAATCCAATATCGAAAATTTTGCCGATCCATCCCTCCATTCAAACTAGACGTACATTCATCCGAAAAACAAATTTTAT